>LR749494.1:2426310-2560692 GCA_902729485.2 Mus minutoides | reverse complement strand
GGTGGGGGGAGGGGGTGGGTCCTGCTAGCACAACAGAACTGGACCAGAGCCAGAGATCTCTGCCTAATCCTGCAGGGAGCAGATTCAGTCTCTGGGGAGCACACATAGAGCCAGGGTTAGACAAGGATCCCCACCTCAGCAGGTGGCTCAGGCTGCAGTGAACTCCAGCAAACAAGGAAGAACAAGTTATTGATCTATGTGTCCCCGGGGATCCCGGTGGGCTGCTGAGCAAGGGCCCGGCACTCCAGACATAACTCTCACAGCCCGTGTGACAATGGCAGGCTGTTAGCAGGGAAAATATGGCGCCTAAAACCTCGACGGCCGGGCAAAAGGCGTTTTACTGGAGTTTAGGCAGGATTAGCAGCTCACAGCCCTGGTGTCTGATTTTTTCTTCGCTGCTGTGCAGTTTGATTCAAAATCTCAGAATTTAAGATGTGGCTCGTCTTCAGTGTTTGTGCTGAAATCAGAACACACATCCCCAATATACCTCTATCTCTATCTCCTCCCCCTGCTTGCCTCCCACACTTCCCTCCCCCCATCTCTCTTTCTCTCTCCTCTCCGCCTCCTTTTGAACAGTGTCAGATGAGGACGGAGACGTATGCATGTGCATATGCATGTTTATGTTTGTGTAGGTATACAAGCACAAACTCTCCCATGTGTGCCTATGCGTCACCACTGTCACTGGATTATACACTGTGGAGTCTTCCCCCATCTCTTTGCCTGTTCTCACTCTCTCACAAGCCCCTCTCAGTCCTGTGAACACTAGGAGATACATCTGTATCCCTGATACATCGTTTACATTCACACCTCTCAGGAGACAAGGTCTCAGGGATTCTCGAAGCTCCACAGGAGTGGGACCTTCAGTCCACACTCACTACAATCACATTTCAAGGCCTGCTAACTCTGTGACAGAGCCCTTATCTGCCACCCATCTTACCTTCTATCCACCCGGCATGTCAAATCAACATCATGAAGCGTCTGCCAGAGCCAGGGACTTGGCCACCTGCCGAGGAACATTTGTATACAGAACAGGAGTCCACCATTGGCTCTGCCAATGTCTGTCAAGACAGCATCCCACAAGGCCACACCAGGACTCTGCCTAGGCGCTTGCTGCTCCTTTTCTTGCCTGTTAAAAATCATTCTTAGGGCTAAAGAGATGGCTCAGAGGCTAAGAGCATTTGCTGTTCTTATAAGGTACCCAAGTTCAACTCCCAGAATCTGAGATAGGTAGTTTACAACTGCCTGTAAATCTAGCTCCAGGAAATTCAATGCCTCTGATCTCCATGATCACTGAAGTGCACACAACCAAGACAGATATACACACACATATACATAATTTAAAAATACATACATACATACATACATACATACATACAATCACTCTCCCCTTTCTGTGATCCTTCTGGACTTGTGAGGGCAGAAGCAGCCTCCGCATACAGAATGACACCAGTGAGTTTGTGTCTCAGAAATACTAAAAGAAGAAGAAGGAGAAGGAGAAGGAATATCAAATATTCCACAACTTCTGCTGGTTGGAAATTCTTTGAGACGATGCCTTTGGCTCCTTGTCAGTCAGAGAGCAGAATCATTTGACTCACCCATACCATGAATGGCCCTGCAGACAGCTTAAGTTTCAAACTGGCCATTAAACCTGTCCGTGACCTTGTCAACTGTGGCTACATTCATCTTCATCTGGAAGGATGCATGGTCTTTGGTATCAGTGAATGAAATGGAGCCTTTCTTTCTTTCTTTCTTTCTTTCTTTCTTTCTTTCTTTCTTTCTTTCTTTCTTTCTTTCTTTCTTTCTTCCTTCCTTCCTTCCTTCCTTCCTTTCTTTCTTTCTTTCTTTCTTTCTTTCTTTCTTTCTTTCTTTCTTTCTTTCTTTCTTCTTCTTCTTCTTCTTCTTCTTCTTCTTCTTCTTCTTCTTCTTCTTCTTCTTCTTCTTCTTCTTCTTCTTTTCTCCTTCTCCTCCTCCTTCTTCTCCTTCTTCTTCTTTTAGCATTTCTGAGACACAAACTCACTGGTGTCATTCTGTATGCGGAGGCTGCTTCTGCCCTCACAAGTCCAGAAGGATCACAGAAAGGGGAGAGTGATGTATGTATGTATGTATGTATGTATGTATTTTTAAATTATGTATGTGTGTATATCAAATAAACAAATAAACATCAACAACAACAAAACCATTCTCAACTCCCGAGTCTCCCACTGTGACCCCCAATCCCTTACAAATCCCCTTCTGGAACATCAGCTCTTCGGTTTCTGTAGTGGTGTCACTACTTACCAGGGATGGGACTCTAGGCAAACTTCGTGACTTCATTCATAGAGTCCTAGTTTCCTCATCCTGAAAAGCAAGGATTATAGTATTACAATTGCATATGTGGTTGCTGAGGAATCTAAGTGAGATTTTGTCATTAAATATTTACAGCAGGGTAAAATATTATCTTCTGTCTCTTGGCTCCCACTTGTGGTTTAGCATGTGCGTTTTGCTCTGGCTGACCTGTCTCCTTGTTCAGACTGTGTCCTCTGGTCAAGTTTTCATTTCTGGGGAGCAGGAATAGTCATTGGCTTTTGTTCTACAATGGCAGAGAGCTCTGCTCTCAGTGGGTATGTAATAAATACTGTCTTAGTTGCATTTCCCTGCTGCACAGCGATAGGTGTCTTGGGATGAGGACTGGAGAGCCACCTCTCTCCATACCACCATCTGTTCTAGCTTTTTCAGGGTTCTGGATGCCAGACAGAGCTAACTACTGAGAGCACACAGACCCAGCCACCCACCTAATGCTCTTTCTATTAAAGGAGCAGGAGGGAAATAGTCTCCACAGGATCAGAATCTAGAGAATAAGTATTATTACAAAAGAGATTTATTAGATTATCTTACACAACACAATCTAGGTAGTCCAACAATGGCTGCCTGTGCGCTGGAGAGGGAAAGAATGAGGTAGCTCTTTGGTCCCCAGGTCCCCAAGACGGGAGGTCTCAGCAGTCCAAGCATGACACTTAAAGACTGAAGTGTTCTTGGAGAGGCAATGGTCTTCAGTTTACATTGGCAAGACAAAGAAACTGATTTCAAATGGCAGCAAAGGACAGCAGCCACCATGGCAACAGAGTAGATGCGCTCACCTGGAAAGATTGAAAGTGAGCAGACACAAGTCAGCGTTTTCCTCAAACCTCCTTATACCTAGGCTGCTGCCTAGAAGGTCTTTCCCACCGCTTCTTCCCTACCCTAGCATGGGTTAATCCTTCCTAGTAATACTCATCCACAGGTGTGCGTCTCTTAATTGATCTCAGACCCAATCAGAGTGACAAACAAGGTCACAGGAGAAATGCAAATCTGAGCTCCTGCCCCTTGGAAAGCAGAATAGAGTTAGGCATTTCCTAGAGGTAGAGAGCATGGTCAGTTTATTCTAGAGGATGCAACTTTACCCAATCTGCCCTGTTTAGACTTTCTAGTTGCTCAGGAAGGATCTCCATCAAGTACTGTGGGCCACTGAGGTAGGTGCCTGGTAGCAAAGGAGTTACCTAAGAGGAGAGAGATCCAGGAAGGAAGAGTTATAGAGGCAGAGGCAATGGCCAGTGTGTGTGCTTTTCCTTACGGTTTTCCCATTGGTTGTCATGGACCAGTTTTCCCTCTGTTGGTTTTAGTTTAGATTTTAGTTGTAGTAGCCTAGCCTAGCCTCAAGCTCACAGCAATCCCCCTGCAGCAGCCTACCAAGCCTATACCACTGGGCATATACACCACTCTAGCTCTTCACTTGGCAGAGCGAGGTCATATGGTATATCTCTACCTTTAGCTTTTTTAGAATCAACCAAAAGGATTTCCATATTGACCGTATGCAGCGCAGCCAACCTCGAACCAGGGTTTCCATCTCCCCCCATCCTTGCCCGCACTTGCTTTCAGTTTGGTTTTTCCCCCCCTTAACTTAGACATTTAGAGTGGGGTAGGGTGAAATTTCAAAATAGTTTTCATTACCATTTCCCTATTAGCTAAGGATATTGAAGACATTTGAGGTATTTCTTAGCTATTTTTGTATCTTCTTTACATCAGGCTTCTGTCTTCTTGGCCCCGTGATTTGAATTCTTCGTGTATTCTGGCCATTCATCCTCTATCAGATGTACAGACGGCAAAGACTCTGCCGCACTCTTTGGGCTTCCTCTTCACTCGTTTTCTTTGTTGCACAATAACATTTAGCCTTTGTTCGTTTTGCTTGTTTGTTTTTGAGGTTCGTTTATCAATCGCTGCCTTTAATTCCTAAGTGAATGGAGCTCTACTTCGGAACCTTCTTTCCTGTAGCTATATTTTGTGGAGTATGGCTGCCTGTGTTTTCTTCTGGCAATTTTAGTGTTTCAAGTTTCGATTTGTGGTCTTTGGTCCATTTGGAGTTAACTGTTTTGTGCCAAGGACCGCCTGAAACTCTTTTGTTTTTGTTTTTGTTTTGTTTTGTTTCTGAGTTGTAACGCTTAGGGGAGGGCTCTCTCCCCTGAAGAACTCATCCTTTGTACCTTGGACCTGCTTGTGGGGCCAGGCTCCCACAGCTGGAAGAGGCTCACCGCAGTGCACTTGTGGCTGGCATAGCAGCCACAGCTGCCTCCTCGGGACTCAGGACTGCGACCACCTGCCCAGTGCTGGCCGCCCAAACTCCTTTATTCCTTTCCTAAGAGCTTTATCACTCCCAGAACTCCCAGTTGGTCCAGAGCCCTGTGGGACCTATTTGTCCCAGACTCGGCTTCATTTTCCTTGGTGTGACTCGACAGAAGGAGGGAAAGGGTAGATCTCAGACTCCACCCGTTCTAGACTTTGCCCCAAGCTGGTGTACCAGCAGTGTCCATCCAGGCACCCCACCAGCAGAGGTGGAATACATATGACACCGAGGGAGGGAAAGTCAGGTTTCTTTAGTGGTCCATGCTCCAGGAGGTAGCCCTATGCTCATGTGCATGGACAGCCCTAACTATAGATGAAGATCTGAGTTAGGAGGAAGATGGGAGAAGTCAGGACGCAGTTGAAGAATGAGGCAAATGCTAAGTACGTTGTATTCATATGTGAAATTACCAAAAATTAATAAAATAATGAAATGAATCAACCTCTGGTACGTGCATGTGCCCTGGTGCACACCCCACGCACACACAGAATTTCCAGCATTAAACAAACAAACAAACAAACAAATAAACAAACAAGCAGGCGTTGGAGCTTTCTTCATCCTGTCTGAGTGTGAGTGTGAGGTGGGCTCCGGCTCACTCGTCACAGTTCCTGGTCTCTGCTGACCTTTGCTTTTCCAGCTTCAGAAGTGAGGAGGAAAACCGGTGCTCCCAGCGAGACTCTTACTCCTCCCTCCACCCCCAATGGCTCCAACTTTCCTTAGCATCACCAACTCTGAGGCTCATTATGACATCTGTTCCTGAGGTGCCCTGTCCTCACAAGAAAGCCCAGGCCATATGGCCGCCCCCCTTTTTATGTAAGATAACCCCTCACCTTTTAAAACTACCACCCCTGGCTTATTTTTGTCTCTGTAATTCTTGGCATCGATGTTTCTACTCCATATTGTACTTTTGTTTTATTTGTATACCCTACACGTTTGCTCCAGGAGAATGCACTCTTGAGTATTTTATTACTCCCGATTCTGTAGAGCCTTGTTAGTGATTAATGCATAATCTTGGACAAACAACTTCAACGAAGAACTTAAAAACATTAGCTAAACACGGTGGTGGTTCATTCTTGCAATCCCAGCACTCACAAGGAAGGAGAAAA
Source organism: Mus minutoides (assembly GCA_902729485.2). Lineage (NCBI taxonomy): Eukaryota > Metazoa > Chordata > Mammalia > Rodentia > Muridae > Mus > Mus minutoides. The sequence continues at coordinate 2,554,953 of LR749494.1, read as the reverse complement.
ATGGATGTGAGTCTGAGATTATCCCAGTATACATAGTGTGGTGATTAGTGTTAATTATTATCTCCACAAAACCTAGAATTACCTAGGAGATGCCTTTGGGGATCATCTTGGTTGTGTAGTCGAAGCAAGAAGATCTGGACTGTATAAAAACGTGACCTGACTGAGTACTTGGGTATACACATTAACCCACTGCTCTCTGCTTCTGACTGAATGCCACGTGGCTGGCTGCTTCCGTACCCTGGCATCTTGACTTTCCTGCCGTGGTGGATTGGAATTGGAATTGTGAGCCAAATAGACCCACTCTCCCTTAACCTGCTCGAGCCAGAGTGTTTAATCACATCAGCATAAACTAAGACGCACAGTGAGTTTCAGGTCAGCCTGACCTACAGAGAGACTGAGGCCCTCACTTGGGGAAGGAAAAAGACTTTAAACCAGCTATAAACTACAGGCTGAATGGTGGATCCTGTTACTTTTTTCTAAAGAACATCTCCTCGCCTGCCCTGGTCCTGCTGGCCTGGGGAGGCTGGAAGGAAGGCACCCAAGCACTGGCCACAGGTGCCACTACAATGAATGAATGAATGAATGAATGTGTGATGGAGAGACGGGAATGATGGGGTATGCAGTGGAGAAATGAAAGAGAGGGCAAAACTGAGAGGTTCATATACTGGAAAGTGGAACTGGATACTCGAGGAACAGACAGATATCAGGAGGCTGCGGTAAGGTTCTGGCCTGGGCTGCCACTAAGGGCCATATCTGGGTCTGTGGTCCTGCTGCAGCTGGTGTCTGTGTTGCCGTCTGTGGCCTGAGTTACCACTAAAGGCCAAGCAGGTCTCTGCAGTCTAGGCTGCCACCAGAGACCATGTAGATTTCTGAGGACCTGCTGTTTCGTAGGCGAGGGGGACAGGCTGATCTGACTGGCCTGTGCTGAGGCCAGTGGGGACATCTGGGCCCATGCAGGAAGAGCTTGAGAGTGCTGAGGAATAGGCTGGCTTCACTACTTCAGTCTGGGTTGTCTGCTAATGGATTGCAGGGCCAGCCTGCATCAGCCCCAGATCCCTAGCTGCCCCGTACAGTTCCCCTGTGCAGGTGATGTTTGCTCCTTTGCACTTGGTTGCTTTTATACACAGAGCCCTCTGCATGCTGCTTCTGGGTCAGTGCGTACAGAGAGGCAGGGCACGCGCTGATCTTCAGCATGAACTGGTCTCTCACCCACACGAATTTTCCCCACAGAAATTGTAAGAGCATCGTGCTTACAGATGGAAAAGCACAGCCATCGACGGTAGTTATTTTTTAATGTGACTTACTAGGGAGAGAGTTAAGCCCTGTCTCTGCCGGGAAGATTATTAAGTTTTCTGACCTCAGGGTGTGATCTAGTGAAGAGCTCTGGAGAGGGAGAAGGGCTTGGGATTTCATGATGATTTTCCTGTCAGGGACAAGCGAGTTAGAGATGAGAAGGGAAGGGGCAGCCCGCTTGGTTCAAAGGAATTACAACGAGAAATGGATTTTTAGCAGAGTGTAATGAAGCTACGGCAGAGGCTGCCTTAGGTATGGATTAGTGTGGCATTCTAGGAGAAACACGGCGGGCTAGGGGGTCACTCGCAGAGGAGGGTGCAGGGAGTCTCAGTTCAGTGGGGTTGCCAGCACTGGGGAAATTGAAGGCATCCCAAAAGACTGGCTTGGGGTTGCTTGTCTTTGGACTGTAGTTAACAAGAGGGGCGGGAAACAAAAAACCCAATCTAATAAATCTAGTAGACTGCATCAGTGCTAAAAGACAGATGGGGAGGATGTGGCTGAGTGGGGATAAGTTAGGATAAATTAGTAAATTAGGATGATTTTGTCCAGATATTTGCATTAGCACCACCTCCCAGAGCTGTCTGTGGATGTCATTGAACTGGGGGAGGGGGGAGTGGTGGCACGATCGTATTCTTTCTACTTTATGTGTGTGTGCAATTGGACTTACGTGTGTAGGTGTATGTGACAGGCAGAGGGCAACCTCAGACACCATCCTCTGGAACTCCTCTCCTACCACCTTGGAGACAAAGTTTGAGCCTGGAGCTCAGCCTGGCTAGGTGGCCAGTGGGTCTCATTAGTATTGGGATTACAAATGTGTGACACTCAGCTTTTTTTTTTTTACATGCATTCTGCCACTGAATTTGGGTCTTCATCCTTGCAAGGCAAGTACTTACTGGCTGAGCTGTCTCACTAGCCCTGGCCAGATTATATTCAACAAGAATTTGAATTGGAACATAAATGAGTGTCTGTAACTTTTTGACTTGTAGGCTTATGATAGGTGGAAGGGACCTTGTCCTCCTGACTCCACTGAAGGCAAGGTATTCTCTGAAAATGTTTGTGGTTCTAATAGAAGGACCAAGAAAGAGAGGATGCCCCTATTGCTTCTACCATCCACCCCACTACCATCTCTGGTAGCCATGCAGGTAGGGATGACAAGTAAGGTGCCTGCCAACAGTTGGTAGTGTCACCAAATACAGAAGGCCAGGACTAAGGCTTCAGTTGTGAAATGCACAAAGCAGTCCTTAGCTCTGTTTTTAAAGATTAGACTTTAAGAGGCAACACAAATCATTCATTCAAGTCAACATATTTAACCACACCTATGAAGAATCTGTTTTTGAGTTAGGTCCACAGATCAGGGGGCCATTGTCAGCTTAGAACAATGACTGATTAGTTTTAACCTTTGTGTACAGCAGTTTTTTGTTTTAAACACTGTATTAATTACTTTTACATCACTGTGGCCTACTACCTGAAGTAAGCAACTTAAGTAAGGAAGATTTTAATTTGGCTCACAGTCCACAGATATAGTACATCATGGTGGATAAGTAGCAGGGACTCCATTCATGGTGGTGGGAGCTTACAATATGGCATGTTCTTCAAATATTAGCTATAAGGAAGCACAGAGATCCAACTAGAAACAGAGCCCACCTAAAACCTTTAAACCCACCTTTGTATCTCCATGTCTTCCAGTTAAGCCCCATATCTGATAGCTTCCACAGCCTCTCAAACCCACCACCAGATGGAGACCAGTATCTAGAGGACATTGCAAACCATAACATTGTCTCAGAGTGTATGGTATATTTCCTAACAAGGACATGGAGAGCCTTAAAAAAGTTTCTGAGACTTGTTTAGTATCCAGCAGCCCCAAATCTCTGATAGTCAATAAAATTCAACTGCTCTTCTTCTTTTAAACCTCAAAGATCATCCTAGATATAGCTTCGTCTTATCTCTATTCTTCAGTTTAATCCTCTTCAAAGATTTGAGCTCTCTGATAGGAAGACTATTTTCTGTACACAAGTAGTGAGTGGACTGACTGGGTTGGTCAAGAAGGTTGTGAGCTAAAAAATGCTAGGAAGGAAATGCATTGTAGAAAGACTAAAAGAGAAATGCTGTGCTGGTCTGTTGAACCTTGAGGGCGAGGGGAGATGAATGAACATTAACTGCTAATACTAAACACATGTTACTGTTAACAGTGGTAGGGAATAACTATAGGGAATGTAGTTAATATAGTGTAATACCTTAACAGTAGCTAACGAGACTTCCTAGTCAGGAAAGTGTTGCAGGCATGAGGACTCAAGGTCAAGCCTCAGAATTCATATAAAAAAAGCTGGATATGGTGATGTGTGCTTTAATTAATCCCTTCACTGTGAAGATGGAGACAGGCAGATCCCTAGGGCTTCAGTGAGAGACCCTGTCTGAAAAAAATGAGATGGGTCAGCTCCACGTGCATATACAAATACATGCCAGTAACAATAACAGCATGTACAATCTGCATGCTACACTAAGTTCTTTTATAGTCTTGGTTCACCACCCAAGTCTCCTGTGTTACATACACAACAGAACAAGATTCAGAGAGACCGAGACATTCAGTTGAGGCCACCTGGCTAATTAGTGGCAGAATCAAGGTTGTCACTCATCTGTGAAATTTCATACACTATACTTTTGGGCTAAGAATAGAGACAGTCTCCTTTCCATGAAAGCCATGGAGTATAGGCTATGTTTGGAATATATGGCTGACCAATTCAAATATATTTCATTATTTTCTTGATTGATTCTGGGAAATTAGGATGACACAGCATGGGTCACTGCATAATCCCAATGAGGCTCAGATTCTAATGCTTTGTATCCTGAGAGTCTGAGATCTTTTGAGTAAGCGATCAGACTCTCAAACCACTGCGGAAGGCAGAAACTACATCTACAGAGGTTAGCAACACATCTGTCCTGGAAAGCATTACTTTATTAAGCAGAAAATATAGGATTTCTGTTATTGAAAAATATTAGTAGGGAAACATTCATTTTTTGGGGGAAATGGCACATCAGCTCTCAATGCTAGAAGGGTCCTGGATGCAACTCTGTGCTTTTGTTTGGATCTCTGCCTCGGATCTACTCCTGGAAAAGGTCACGTGGTAGAGTCAAGTGATGCTCTTATTGCAGAATAAAGAGGGAAAGAAGAACGTAAATGCTCTAACATGTAAGTGTTGTGGGCTTGAAGCTAGCTGGTACAACTTATCAGAACATAATTGGTTTTTGTTTTTTTTTTTTTCTAAATTCTTCATCAACTTTATTTAAAAGATGAGTAATTTTTATGTGCATCCGAGAGTCAGGAAGAAACCAAGGAGGCCAAGTTTGAGTGTGTTTTAAAACAAGAACTTTGAGATGGTGCAATGGTATCTCCCTGCAGTTCCAGAGAGACACTCAGGAGGCCGAGGCAGGTGCACCACTTGTATCCATGGTCTCGAGGTTAGCTTGAAAGGTTAGTCAGACATCACATCTTAAAACTAGTAAATGTAAATGACCAAAACAACACAATGATAAACAACATGACATATCATCACGTAATAGAAGAATGTAGAAGTCTAAAGGCACCCGAGGGCTGACTCAACCTACCTGTCAGGTGATGCATACCTGACTCAAAGACTAAGTTGTATTTGAATTAATATGTGGTATTAGTTTAGCATCTTAATGTTATTAATGATAATGGAGATAATTTTCTAATTCATAATTTTTCTTTTTTGTGGTATTGAAATTCTTAAATGTTATTTATTTATTCAGTCTTTTTGAGATGTTATGTATACTGGCCTCTAACTCTGTGTAGTAAGGAATAACCTTGAATTTCTGAACCTCCTGCTTCTACCTTCCAAGAGGACAAGAATTATAGGCATGTGCTACCACACTCAGTTTGTTGGTGATAGAGACTGAAGTCAGGGCTTCATGCATGCTAAGCACACACTACCAACTGAGCCACAACCTTAGCTTAGGGATTCTTAAAGATTTAGGAATATTCTTAGTTGAGTCTTCTTAGTTTTAAAACCCAGGACAAATGGCTGAAGTGCCCATTTAACACAGTAAAGTGGACCTGGCTGTCAGGTTCACCCTCAACCCCTACCTGTTACAGGGCCTACCTGGCTGGCATACCACACCACCCTGTGCCCTGAACTCTCCAGGCCAAGGGGGCTGGACTGCTCTTCCTTATATAATCTAACCATCTTGGTTACCTGCTCTCTTTGTACCTTTAGGTCTCCTGGCTGCTGTACCTGGTTCCCCTCTATCCCATCTCTCCTACCCCTCTCCTTACGTGCAATCTCCTGCTCTCCCATGTATCTATAATAAACTTTCTCCTACACCACACCTAGGAACAGTCCTTTCCTTTCCTTTCCTTTCCTTTCCTTTCCTTTCCTTTCCTTTCCTTTCCTTTCCTTTCCTTTCCTTTCCTTTCCCTTCTTTTCTTTCTTTCTTTCTTTCTTTCTTTCTTTCTTTCTTTCTTTCTTTCTTTCTCTTTTTCTTTCTTTCTCCCCCCCCCCCACTCATTTAGTGCTGAAACCCAGATCTAGTCTTGTTCCTTTTTCTTTCTTTTTTATTCTTTTTTTCCATCCAGGTATACAGACTGAATCCAGTATCTCAAAATCATATGTTGAAGTTCTAATGTCTAGTATGGCTGTGTTTGAAGAAAGAGCTTTAGAGACTTAACTAAGGTCAACTGAGGTCATAGTGATGGGGACCTAATTTTATAAGAAGGGGAAGAGACACAGTGTTCTTTCCTCTTCTAGTCCACAAAAGAAAGAGCATTTGCTAGCAATAAGAATCCTTATAGTGGAGTACAATGGGTTGACATCTTGGTGAGAACAAAGCTTAAATAAGCACAGCCCAAATATGAAAGAATAGGGAAAGGTTTATTACCAATTAAAGCAAGGGGCACACTAGTGACTTCCAGAGTAACACTTGCTGAGACAAAGGCAGACGGGGAGTCTTTAAGTCTAGAAATACCCATATAGGAGCCAGTCCCTTTCTGAGTATGCTCAGTGAAGGAGTTTGTCCCTGACTATGCTCAGATGAAAGTCAAAACTTAAAAGGTTTGAGTGGGGCTGGTGAGATGGCTCAGTGGATAAACATGGCTTGCAACCAGGTCTGATGACTTGAGTTTGATCCCCAGAACCCTGATATTTGTCAAAGCCTGGGATAACTTACATAGGATGCCAGTAATGTTTTACCATCACTCATGGATGAAAAGAGGATTTTTTCCTCTGTCTCTCTTTTCTTTTCTTTTCTTTTTTTTCTTTCTTTTCTTTCTTTCTTTTTCTTTCTTTTTCTTTCTTTCTTTTTCTTTCTTTCTCTCCTTCCTTCCTTCCTTTTTTTGTTTTTTTTTTTAAGATTTATTTTATTTATTATATGTAAGTACACTGTAGCTGTTTTCAGGTATTCCAGAAGAGGGCGCCAAATCTCATTAAGGATGGTTGTGAGCCACCATGTGGTTGCTGGGATTTGAACTTATCACCTTCGGAAGAGCAGTCGGGTGCTCTTACCTGCTGAGCCATCTCACCAGCCCCGGTTTTTTGTTTTTTTAAAAGAGGGTCTCACTACGAAGCTTTGGCTGTCCTGGAACTTGCTCTGTAGAACAGAGACAGAGATCCTTCTGTCTCTGCCTCTTGAGTGCTGGGATTAAAGGTGTGTGCTACCACCACCCAGTTTAGTTTTCTTTCTTATTGTTTCTCCAGTTTCACCATTTTCTAAAATAAACGCGTGTGTTGGTTACTTTTCTCATTACAGTGATAAAATGTCTTACCAAAGCAACTTATGGAAGAAAGGGCTTATTTGGACTCCTAGTCTGAGGGTGTGACCATCATGGCTGAGAAAGCAAGGCCTACCCCTGGCAGGTCACATGGTGTCTGCAGAAAGGAAACTGAGAGAGATGAAGGCTGCCCCTCTGCTCACTTGCCTATCTTTTGAAGTCTGAAACCCTAGGCTATGGGATGGTGCTACCCGCATCCAGGGCGAGTCTTCCATACTTAGTTAAGCCTCACAGGCCCCGCCCGCACAGACCCACCTGGAAGTGTGTCTCCTTAGGTGATCCCCAGTCCCTTCAAGTAGATGGTAATCGGCCATCACAGCATGCTGATTGCTAAGCACTTTAAAAATGGACACTTATAGTATGAACTAGAAAACAAAACAAGTTAAGCGTGGGTATTTCTGGGCTTTTTCTGTTCCCTCTTAGAAGCTGTGAAGGAGAAGGCTATAGAGCAGGAGTTGTCAGGTGATGGTCTGGCTTCTAGGTTTATAGCTAAGCTGTTTGGGTTGAACTGACTTCCTGAGTGTCTGTTGGTCTGACCGATCCCCCACTCTCATGCCACATTTCCAGACCAAGTGAAAATGATGTTGTTTTCTACATTTTCCCATCTGCTCTTTCTCCCCCTCCCACCTCTAGTGACCCAGCTGTTACTTCCCTTGACGGCAGCACAGCCTCCCTCTGAGTCAGTCTGATTCTCTCCTTGCCCTCCAATCTTACTGTCCACACACCAGAGGTGCCGTGCATCAGCTGGGGGTCAAACAATCCCACCACAGAGAAGAAGACTGATAGAGGATAGACTGATAGAGGATAGACTGATAGAGGATAGACTGATAGAGGATAGACTGATAGAGGAGGATAGTTGTGGTTGGAACCCGGAGGGGTTGACCTTTGAACCTGGCTAGTAGTTGAAGCTATTAACTTAGATTTGTGTGATTCTTTAGTGGTTTGTTTGTTTGTTTGTTTGTTTTTTCTTGAATCTGCTTTTTATTTGACAATAAAAAAGAAAGAGTATTAACCCCACCTCCATATATCAGATCCATTTAAATTTTTCCTTAAAGCCCTGCAATGAAGCTTCTGTAAGGCAAAGGACCAAAAGGCAACCAACAGATTGGGAAAAGATCTTTACCAATCCTAAATCTGATAGGGGACTAGTATCCAATATATACAAAGAACTCAAGAAGTTGGACTCCAGAAAACCAAACAACCCTATTAAAAAATGGGGTACAGAGATAAACAAAGAATTCTCAACTGAGGAATACCGAATGGCTGAGAAGCACCTAAAAACAACATCCTTAATCATCAGGGAAATGCAAATCAAAACAATCCTGAGATTCCACCTCACACCAGTCAGAATGGCTAAGATCAAAAATTCAGGTGACAGCAGATGCTGGCAAGAATGTGGAGAAAAAGGAACACTCCCTCCATTGCTGGTGGGATTGCAAGCTGGTACAACTACTCTGGAAATAAGTCTGGCGGTTCCTCAGGAAATTAGACATAGTACTACCGGAAGATCCAGCAATTCCTCTCCTGGGCATATTCCCAGAAAATGTTCCAACTTGTAATAAGGACACATGCTCCACTATGTTCATAGCAGCCTTATTTATAATAGCCAGAAGCTGGAAAGAACCCAGATGTCTCTCAACAGAGGAATGGATACAGAAAATGTACATTTACACAATGGGGGTACTGCACAGCTATTAAAAACAATGAATTTATTAAATTCTTACAAAAATGAATGAATTTGGAGGATATCATCCTAAGTGAGTTAACCCAGTCACAAAAGAACACACATGAAATGTACTCACTGATAAGTGGATATTAGCCCAGAAGCTCACAATCCTTCTTAGAAGGGGGAACAAAACACCCATGGAAGGAGTTACAGAGACAAAGTTCGGAGCAGAGACTGAAGGAACGACCATCCAGAGACTTTCTCACTTGGGGATCCATCCATAAACAACAGATGCCAAACCCAGACACTATGGCAGACGCCAACAAGAGCTTGCTAAAAGGAGCCTGATATAGATATCTCCTGAAAGCCTCTGCTAGTGCCTGGCAAATACAGAAGTGGATGTTCACAATCATCCACTGGACAGAGCACAAGGTCCCCAATGAAGGAGCTAGAGAAAGTACTCAAGGAGCTGAAGGGGTTTGAAGCCCCATAGGAGGAACATCAATATGAACTAACCACTATCCCCAGAGCTCCTTGGAACTAAACCACCAATCAAAGAAAACACATGGTGGAACTTGTGGCTCTAGCTGTATGTGTAGCAGAGGATGGCCTAGTCGGTCATCAATAGAAAGAGATGCCCTAGGTCCTGTGAAGGCTCTATGCCCCAGTATAGTGGAATGCCAGGACCAGGAATGGGAGTGGGAGGGTTGGGGAGCAGGAGGATGGGAAAGGGGATGGAGGACTTTCAGAGGGGAAACCACGAAAGGGGATAACATTTGAAATGTAAATAAAGAAAATATCTAAAAAACAAAAACAAAAACAAAAAACCCTGCAGTGATTCTCCCAATTCTCACAATCTCTTGGCCTTGGCATGGTCTGGATGATTGCTGGGTTCACCCCAACTCTGTCTCTTCATGTCTTCCTGCCCTTCCATTTATAGTTTGAGAATTTCTCAGATGCCAAGGATGTCCCTATCTCTATGCTTGCCTGTCTCTGCACAGAAACATTCTTTTCCAGGTATTCTCAAGGAATGCCCTTCACCACCTCCCATAAAACAGGCATGCTCTCTGTCTCTGTCTGTCTGTCTGTCTGTCTGTCTGTCTGTCTGTCTGTCTGTCTGCCTGTCTCTCTCTCTCCGTGTGTGTGTGTATGTGTGTGTGTGTGTGTGTGTGTGTGTGTGTGTGTGTGCTATAGGACAACCTCAGGTGTTGGCCCTCAGGTGCATACCTAGCTAGGAAAAAAATGCTCCAGAAGGGGACCCTGTAAGAATCAGAACCTGCTGACTACTTACAAGCCAGAGTAGTTATAAGGCAGAAGGGAAGGACAGGTAAGAAGGATGAAAGATTTCCCTTTTAAAAAGTTATTATTATTATCATTATTATTATTATTGTTACTATTACTATTATGTATGTTCCTTGATTGGCTGTTTCTAGAAGCATCCAATCCCCTTTCAAGACAATCTCTCACTGGCATAGAACTTGCCAACTAAGCTAGGGTGGCTAGCCAGAAACCCTGGGGATGTACCTGCCTCCACCTCCCTGGTATCACCAGAATAAGCATGCCCCACTATGCCTGGCCTTTTAAGTGTATGTATGTATGTATGTATGTATGTATGTATGTATGTATGTATATTGGTGCTAGGTATAAAACTCAGGTCCTTATGCTTGCCCAGCAAGCACTCTAACACCTGAGTCATCTCTGATGCTCTCCTCTGTCTACTTCCTCTGTTACATTTCTATTCAGGAAATTTCCCATCTTTCTTCCTAGAACAGTGCTTGGGACCTAGTACTCAGCAACTCTAAATAGATAAATGAATGTATAGCAAATTTGTATTCATAAAGAGTACTGAGATAGCCGGGCGTGGTGGTGCACGCCTTTAATCCCAGCACTTGGGAGGCAGAGGCAGGCGGATTTCTGAGTTCGAGGCCAGCCTGGTCTACAAAGTGAGTTCCAGGACAGCCAGGGCTGTACAGAGAAACCCTGTCTCGAAAAACCAAAAAAAAAAAAAAAAAAAAAAAAAGAGTACTGAGATAACTAAAGGTGGTGCCTTTTGTGTTAATTATCCCCTATTAAAGAACACAGAGACATAAAACAGGCACTGAGTCATTCAGGGCCAGGCACATCTTTTAACTAAATGACCTGGAAAATTGAAATCAAACTCTATTTTGACCCAAATAAAACAAGAACTGCTTCAATTTTCTTCCTCATTTTTGTCAGCGACAACCACGCCCTAGTTTGCCGAGATAAATTAGATTTTAGCTGGATGCCGTCATGAGTCACTGCCTAACTAATGATAAGTAAACGGAGTTTCATTTTGTCTCTTTTAAGAACAGAAACTTCAGATTTATATTCATGGCTCTTTATACACTCCAGATGTTCATATGAACTAAATTCCTTGAAGTTTTTGTTTAGTAAGTGCTTTGTCCAAATATCAAATGAGTTCTTTACTCTTTGTTACTTGTTACACATAACAAGATCTGGTTCGTCCCTATTTTGAGAATATTTTCCTAAAGTGTTTTTGAAAGGGGGAATTTTTTCCATGACCTCACGTGAGTCACTTCCTTACAATACTGCCAAGCTGTTACTTCTTCCAGTTTGAGCTATAGATCCTGTACAGTCTCATCTAAAATGCCACCATACTGTTTAGTGCATTTCAACAAATGGGTTCCACAGTGTATAGAGAGAAGCGAATGATTCGGAATAGCGACATTATATGGAAGAAGAATCAAGTTGGAGGACTGGACTGGCACCACCTAGCTTCAAGACTTACTATAAGCTGCCAGTGTTTAATACACAGTGGTACAGGGGAAAGGCTAGACACATAGATGTCTGGGACAGTAGAGAACTTAGGAATAGAACTGTACAAACACAGCACACCAAGAATCATGAGTGGGTCAATGAACAGGGAGAGAGTATTTTTAATAAACCATGTTGAACAATTAATGTCAACATACCCTAACCGAGACCAGCCAAACCAAACCAAAATATACCTTCACACAAATCAACCCTATGTTACAGACCAAACACTACAAAAAGCAAAATGGAACGTTCAAGAGGGTTTTATTTGGGGGGGGGGGTTGTTTCTTGCGCCTTTCCTTGGGCTCTTTTTCTTCTGTCTTGTCCTATTCTGATGTATTTGTTTTGTTTTTATCATATTAGATTATGTCACATTATATTATTATATAAAAGCCTGTTATCTGAGAGACAGGATGGGGGTGGAGAGATGGGAGGGGCGGTGGCGAGGAACTGGGAGTGGAAACCATAATCAGGGTATAGTATATGAAAGTAAATATATTTTCAGTAAAATAAAATAATAATATTTGCAAAACACATGTGGTAAGTACCTGGTACCTAAAATTTATAAATAACTCTTATAACTCAACAATAAAGGAACAACCCAACTGAAGGAATGAGCAAGCACCTAGCCAAACACGTCCAAAAGAAGATACTCAGATGGTCAGTCAGTACATGACAAGAGTCTCAACGGCGGTTTCCACTGGGGAATTACAAGTTAGAACCACAGTGAGACACTACCATAAGCGACATCGTAAATGACCAAAATAAATAAATCCTCCACAATTCCTAAGGCCACTAGACAGGAAGGGGGCAAGTTCCTTTGCTACCAGTGAGAATGAAATTTGGCACAATCATTTTGGCAGTTTCTTTGGAAGGACATCCCTTTCATCTTATTTTATAAATAGCTCAATTTCTTCTCTTGGTGTCTTTTGGTGAGAGACTATGTGATATAATCCACAAGATTACACATGCTAACACTTAAGAAATTTGGATATGACAGTTTCACGGTGCCATCATTCTGTGCTCACTGCTTCTGGCTTCCCTTGTTGGAGCCATAGGGTGGCTGTGGCTTTGAGCACTGGGTTGTCTCAGGGCACTAGCTAAGGAGAAAGAAGCTGGGAAGTTCTTTTTCCATCAGCAGAGAGATGGTCCTGTAGATGAGCTACCATATACACAGCAACCTCTCAGGTTCCCAAGTCTGAACTCGAGCATGGGACCTGTCTCTCATGGGGCTTTTTGTGGATCATTCATGTACCCTGGACATAGCACCACCTGTCCTAGGAGCATGCTCAGGGTTCATCTGTCAAGGAAGGGGAATGAAATGATATGGTTGTTGGGAAGGCAGACAGTGCTATCTGGCACCTAATTGATTTCTCTATATGTCACAGTTGCCTTTCCAGTAATGAAGACAGTATTTTGGAAGTGGGGAAGTTAGCTCAGTGGCAGAGGGCATGGCCAACAAGTGAGAGGACTGGGTTCAGTCCCCAGCACAGAAAGGGAAGGTAAGACTTCATCTCTCATCTCACAACACTAAAGTCTTCAGTGTTCATGTTCTATTGCCCTCAAAACCATGGCAGAGGCAAAGACAATTGTTCTTAGACATACATAGAAAGAGAGACTTAGGGTGGCAGTGTGTGGGGTGCTGCTGGAACTAAGTATAGCTACTAGAATCCTGAGGAGGAGATCTCTCCAGTGGCCTCGCTCATTACTGCTGGACCTAGACTATGCCATGGAAAAGAATTTCCAGATGAGTCAGAATGAAGCAAAGCCGGTGAATTTATTAAGTAGAGAAAGTATGTGCTTCAGATATAAGTGTGTGCATGTGTGCATGTGTGTGTGACAGAGACAGAGAGACAGAAGGGAGAGAGAGAATGAGAACTTTATCTTTTTTTTTTTTTTTTGAGACAGGGTTTCTCTGTGTAGCCCTGGCTGTCCTGGAACTCACTCTGTAGACCAGGCTGGCCTTGAACTCAGAAACCGCCTGCCTCTGCCTCCCGAGTGCTGGGATTAAAGGTGTGCGCCACCAACGCTCAGCCGAGAATTTTATCTTTTATAATGGCTACATGTATGATCTATGGTTTTCTAAATTACTCTGTTCAACAAATAATTTATAAGACCTAAAAATTAAGAAAAGTTATAAAATATCTAATAAAAATTGGGAAAAAAAAGAAAAGTTATAGATTGGGGCTGGGACTGTAGCTCAGTTGGCCACACACTTGCCTACTTGAATGAGGCCAGAGGGAGGCATCTGATGTCTTCTTCTGGCCTTCTCTGTTGTTGCCTTGAGATGAGGTCGCTCACTGAGTGAAAACTTGCCTTTTTAACCAGGTTATCTGGCCAGTAGGTTCTTGGGACCCCCTGTCTTCATTCCACCTTCCTAGGTTCTGGGTGCATGAGACACTGATTTTTATGGGGATGCTGGGGATTTGAGTTCAGACACCAGGCTGCTTGACTCTTGACTTCTGAGCCACTCTCCAGTCTTATTTTTGTTTTTAACACCTTTATTTGACATGTCTTCAGGAAAGAAAGCATCATCTCTGTCAGTGGTTTTGGTTTTATCAGCTACATTGAAATTTCTGACTCCCCACCAGGTTTCAGAGTGGGGGACTTCTCTCCATTTAAATATCCCCTACTTGTCCTTGCCGTTCTATCACTCTGTAGACACTAAGTGAATCGATCACCCATGGTCTTGCAATTTTCCAGAGCCGGGAGTAGATTGAGGGCTTCTGACATGAGCTTCCTATAATCTTCTCACTCTTCCTCTGTGAATGTATGCAAAATACCTGCCAGCCCATAGAGAGAGCTGTGCTGTAGGTTTAGGTCATGTTTTCTGTTCAGGCTAACACCTGGTGTTCTTCACTGATGGGGCTTGCTGGGTGCTGCATGGCTGAGTGTAGGCTGCTAGAGGAGTGGGTGGTGAGTGAGGCGAAAGCTTAACACAGGTCTTATGATAACTAAGGAATTCCTGGACAGAGGATGACGTCTCCCAACTGAGGTGCAGGTGGAGGTTGTAGATGTGTGAAGGTTCCACCAGCCTACAGGGAATCCAAATGTTCTAAGAGGCATCTTAGCCATCCAATTGTCTGTCAGAACTAGCTCTGAGATTGAATCTAACTATTAGCATTCTCTCTTTCTGTCTCTCTATCGTTCTGTCTCTGTCTCTCTGTGTGTGCATGTGCATGTGTGCATGTACATGTATATATGGTATATGTAGAGGTCTGAAGTCCACCTTGTGTATCTTACCTCAGGCATCATTCATCATTCTTTTTGACACAACATCTCTCAGTGGCCTGGAACCCACCATGTGGCTGTGAGCCACGAGCTCCAGATGTTCACCTGTCTTTGCTTCCTTAGTCCTGGGACTGTGAGTGTGTACCACCATGATAATCTTTTACACATGGGTTCTGAGGATAAAACTCCGGTCCCTATGTGTACAGGTTAAGCTTTTGATTGATGGCATCATCTTGCTAGCCCCGTTAGTTTGCTGATAATGTTTGAGATCAAGTAATGGGGAAACTGAAACTTCAGGGAAGCATCTGGGAACACAGAACCTCAGAGAAACACATCTGATCACTTCATAGAAGCAGATGGTTGAAGACCGTGAGAGCTTCCAGGATTTGCACATGTGGTCTTCTGCTCTGGGTCTTCACTCCCTATCAATCAGAAGAAAAATTACCTATTGGTAAACCTACATGTTTCATGAAGTAGTCAACTCTGAAAAATTTCTTTGTCAAAAGTATTTTCCATAAACATACTAAGAGGTACAGAAATTTAAGACCACTTAAATCATGTCTTACTCTTAAGACTTCATATTAAGCAAATGTGTTAGGCCTTTTGACACCCTGACACAGTGATGTCATCTGCGAAGTTCATACTGGAGAGCCATACAATGGAGTTACAAAAGGTATAGGTGACTTTCAGGATCCAATCAGGACTAAAATTTGTTTATGCTGAAGATGCTTCTACAACAGTTTAAGGAACTTACACATGGCCTTTAGCCATCTTTCTGTACACTTTAAGCAATCTCTACATAGCTTATGATACCTAATAAAACAAGAATCTGTGTAAGTAATTTTAGCATGTAATCTAGGAAATAAGGACAAGAAAAAAAAGTCTGTGCACATTTTGTAGAGACATAATTCTTCCCCCGGGTATTTTTGATCTATAATTGGATGAATTCATGGATGAGGAACCCAAGATACAGATGGCAGACCAACTTTATCTAATTTGGTAAAAGTTTAAAGAAAAAATATACTAAGATCATGCTTTCTCTGAGAGCAGGAAGGAGAGAAGCCAAAGAGGGTGGGAAAAGTGGAGGGAGGGAGGAAGGAGAGAGATGGCAAGAAATGGAACCCCTTTGTGTTTATTTTGATCCCTTAATCCTTCCTCTAATCCAACCCCCCTTCCCCCCAATCCAGTCTCTAAGCTTCAATTCCACAAGATTAAAGTGAATTTGATGTCATTTATTTTGGACTTAAACTTTAATTTTTTTTTTCTAAGTGGGCATCTTCATATTTTGTTATCACAGTGGCCTTGAGAGCATACACCAGCCTGGGAGACTGGTGCAGGCAGATGCAGTCATACCATGCAAACTGTAAGTCTAACTCGTCTTCCTGAGTGTCTGTCACTTGTGTCCCATCACTCAGGCCCTCTGGAAGCAGAACACTCTACGGATTCACTAACCTTAGAGTTTCCGGAGGCAGTCCATCGTGGTGGGGGAGACACGATGGCAGGAATGGGATGCGGCTGGTCCCGTTGCCTCTGCAGTCAGGAAGCAGAAAGATGGATGCTGGTGTTCAGATCGCTTTCTTCTTTCTGTTCAGTTTAGGACCCCAGTCCAAGAGATGGTGCTGCCCATAGAGGGCACATTTTTTTCCATCTTAGTTGATAAAGTCTCCAAACTCTCACAGACAGGCACAGAGGTTTGTATTCTAGGTGATTCTTGAACCTGTTGTTTAAAAATATTAACCTTCTTCAGACTCCATATCCCCAATGAAGAGGTCACCTCCTGTAGACAGACAGGAACCCCAGTGGAGCAATAGAGACATCAATCCACCCACAAAGCTTTCAATCCAAATTTTATCCTGTCTACAAGTAAAGCAGCACACAGAGGGGAACAGAGACTGAGGAATGGCCAACCAATAACCAGCCAAGCTTGAGACCCATCCCATGGGCAAGCGCCAACCCCTAACACTATTAATGATACTCTGTTATGCTTGCAGACAGAAGCAAGTTGTCCACTGGGAGGCTCCACCCAGCAGCTGACTCAGACAAATGCAGACACCCACAGCCAACAGTGGATGGTGTTTAGGGACTGTTATGGAAGAATAGGAGGAAGGATTTCAGCCCCAAAGGGGATAGGAACTGCACAGGAAGACCAACAGAGTCAACTAACCTTGACCATTGGGACTATCAGGGTCTGAACCTCCAACTCAAGAACATACACAGGCTGGACCTAGGTCTCCCCACTCATATGTAGCCGATGTACAGCTTGGTCTTCATGTGGGTGCTGAACAACTGGAACAGGGACTATCCCAAAAGCTGTTGCTGTACGTGAGATATGCTCTAGCTGGGCTGCCTTGTCCGGCCTCAGTGGTAGAGTATGTGCCAAGCCTCGCTGAGTCTTGAAGTGTCAAGGTGGTGGGGATACCCAGGGGGATCAAACACTCAGAGGCGAAGGGGAGAATTGTGTGTTGGGGCAGGGGGTGACCGAGAAGGGCAGTGAGTGGGATGTAAAGTGAATAAGTAAAAAAAAAATTAAATTAAAAAAATATTAACCCTCATAATGATGTAAGGCTTCTTCCAGTAAAATGTGATAGGATTGGAAGTGTACCACCATGCTTGTATAAGAAGTAGATTTTTTTCCCCAAGATTTCATGTGTCTACTGCTTCTCTTGGTTGCTTTTTAGAGACCATCGTGAGCTTTGTCACAGAGGTAAATAGTGTTCTCTTGGCAGGCACATGGCATCAGAAGCACTCCTTGGCATGGTATGAGAGACCCTTGACTTGAACAATTGTGTCTGTGACTGTGTTGAATAATTTTATATCAGCACGGGCTGGGGTCATTTTGAAAGCGGGAACTGCAATTTAAAATACGCCCCCCTCTCATTAGTCTGTGAGGAGCCCTGTGGTGCATTGTCTTGACCTAGTAATTGATAAGGGAATGCTTAGTTTACTATGGGCAGAGTCACCTCTGGGCTCCTGGTCCTAGATGCTATAAAAATATGAGCTGAATAAGCCAGGAGGAGCAAGCCAGGAAACAGCAACCTTCCATGCAGCAAACTCCTCTCGGTGGGCTTCTAAGCTGTTTGGAGAAATAAGCCCTTTCCTCCCCAAGTTACTTTTGTTCATGGTGTTTTATCATGACAATAGAAACCCTGACTTAGATAGCTACCCAGAGGCTGAAAACCCTTAGGAATTTGATTCAGCCAGACACGGGGAAATGTAAATATTTCCAATCTAAAAATCCCAGAAAGTTGGACCATGTGTATCCTAGACCTCTCAAGGACATTCTGTGCCTTAGAGAAACACCAAGAGCCTTTTTCAGTGTGGCCCTGGCTTGCTTTCTGAAGTACTATGGGATATAACTGGTTGGTTGTCATGGTTATGAGTCTATAATCACTAAATGGCTGGCCTTGTTCCTATGTGCGGTCTAGGGCAGTGAGAAGACATGTATATGTGCTACGCTACACCTTCTTATGATTTGTCTTAGGAATGAACTTAGATTTGACTCATTCTTATGAACTCTTCCTTCAGATTTGCCAAAGACCACATAATAGTCATCATTTGACTCTTTTAAATAATTGAGTATTTATTTCCATGTCTTCAAAGACCATAATTAATGGGCATTTCTTGATTTCTATTTTTACACGATCAGTTCATACTCTGTTCTAGAACATGATGATGTATCTATAACTCCTTTCCTCTATCATAAGCATCCATCCATTTGTTCTTTACCTTAATTCTCCAAATACCAATGGATACCATATTTTCGTGGAGAATGCAATTTAGACTTGACTTTACTATGAATATTTAATTGCTATTCAAAGATGAGCCATATAGAAAATGACAATTACTTTAAATATCATGGAAAAATTTTTTTCCTTTCCTTAGTCAACTATGATTGTTGGCTTGTTTGCTTAATCTTTTATCTATTCAGGCCTATTCATTAATTCAGTCCTGAACTATCTGCCAATGTCTCAGTTTTTCTTCAATCCATCTGTATACGGCATGTGCTATGTACCCATTTCATCCATTCTTTGTAATGCACTCCAGTCTAGATGGACCGTCTTCCTCAGAGGCAGATGCCTCATTGTTATGTTGGCACGTGTTCCTCCTGTTTGATACGTTTTCAACACTGACATCAAATACCAGAGAAAAACAACTTAAAGGGAGGAATTATTTATTTTGGGTCTTGGCTTCAGCCCATGATCCTTGGCTCTGTTGGTTCTGGACCTACAGTAAGGCAGAGCATCATGACAGCAGGAACATATGGCAGAGCTTGCTAGCTTCATGATGGAGAGGAATGAGAGAGGAAAAGGTCTGGGTGGGGGGGAGAGGGAGGGGAACCGGAAGAGATGGAGAGGGAGAAGGAGAGGGAGAAGGAGAGGGAAGAGAGTCATCAGGGCAAAATATATGTCCCATCTCCTAACATTACCAGATCCTCCCCAAGTGGCACCACCACCTAGTGACCCATGAACCTGCGCAGGACACTCCTGTGAGACTACAGCAATGTGTTTTCAACCTTTCCAGTTCCTTGTTTGCTGGGACTACGTTTTTATTTATTTCATTGTCTTGATGGGACACCTATGAGATGGCACCCTTAGTGGTTGATGTTTGGTGGGCCATGACGGGTAAATCTGTAAGACTTTGCACATCCTAAAATGGAAACATTTATTTTACCTCACCACCAGCTTAGTCATTTGATGAGATATAGTGTTCTGTGCTGGACATAACACCCCTTTCAAAACTAAGACATTTTGACATTGCTCTGAATTTCTGTGTCATTTTGATTTCTGTCTGCTTCATTACTTGCCCCTCAGATTCTGAACTTTCATGACAGTATTCCTAGATACTTCCTTTTCCCCCTTGAAGGGAAACTCATGTCCTTGATGACTAGGAAATTATGTTTTGTGTTGATCACGTCTTCCTCTTTCTCTGTCTGAACTCCTAGATCAATACTTCAATTTTCTTACATCTCTCTCCTGGAATCTCTTTTCTTTATCTTCTCAGAAACTGCTTCAATTTTGTCTTTCAAAATGCTGCCAAATTTCTCCCATTTTTATATGAAAGATTTCCTTTCCTGTTCTTCAGATGTACCGGTGAGGAAGCATCCTGTGGTTTTATGGAAGAAATATGTTTTTTTCTATGTTGATGTTAGAAAACGTTTAGCCCCCCCCCCCCCCATATAGCCTTTGCTTCTTTAGTTTCTTTTGGAGCCATATTAGGGACTTTTCCACCATGTCTAGTGATTTGGGCCATCTGCTTATACTTCAGACTAGGGTTCTATGAAGGGTGTCAGAGGATCTTCGTTGTATAGTGGTTCTTGCAGGTTTGTGACTTCGATTCAGAGGGTGGGGCTGGCATGTGGTGTGGGGAAGAGAGTGTCAGGGTATGAAACTTTTCATGAAGAGCATGGATTAGGTTCCTCAGAGAAGGAAATTCTCATGTTTCTGGGCCGGGTGTGTGTGTGGGGGGGATTGGGGGAGCAGGACTTGCTACCAGCATTCTGAGAAACTCCCAGCTTCTATGAAAAATGGAAACAATCATTTGTTTTCAGTGTGTGTCTTCATTCCCAGCTGGGCCTGTGGACTTCAGGATTCTCCTTAGATAATGAGCCACTACTCTCTCTGGATTGGGGAATCAGGGATTGGATCTCATGTGGCAATTCAGCACCATTTAGTTTAGATTATGACACACATACACATTCACACATGGAAGCAGAAACACATGCATATATGCACATACACGCAAAACTCAAAATACTTACACAAGGACACACACATGCACACACATGCACTCCTATGCTCATATGTGCACACCCTATGCTCTCAAACTGACACACGTAAATGCTGTCAAACACATAGTCTTTAACATACTCATAGAATATATACATAAACATATATTCACACACACTAAGAAATATACAATCATATATCACACACTATGTTCTTGCATGTACAGATACACACTCACATAAAAATACACACTCATACATGCATCTACCCACACTCCTATAACATAGACAGTCACACATAGACATGTAGAAACATAAACTCAACATCATATGAGTATGTACACAATAGTCATACAAAGACACAAAGATGCTGGGGGAGAAACTTCATATGTAAACTGCTACAAGCACCTGCTGAGGGCCAGATTCTGGAGCAACGTGCTTAATTCCCAGGCTCCACACCTGATGTGTTTCATGCTTAGGAAATAAAATAAATAGCAAACCAGACTATACATATGCAAACAAGATAATAAAAATTGCTTGGATGGAAATAAAAGAGGGACTAGGGTAGAGAGTTTTGAGATGAGAGAGACAGGATCCAGGTCTGCCATGTGACTTAGAAGTCTCTTTATTTGCATGTACACATGTTTGTGGTATTCCTGTGTGTGTGTGTGTGTGTGTGTGTGTGTGTGTGTGTGTGTGTGTGCGCGCGCGCGCGCGCGCGCGCGTGTGCTTCCAAACACAACACCAAGTGACTTCCTCTATTGCTCCGCATTTTATTTTATTGAGGCAAGATTAAACTTCGAGGTCACCAATCACAGCTAGTCTAGCTAGCTAGCCGCCCCAGTGATTTCCTGTCTCTACCTCCAGAGCACTGAGGGTATCAGTGGTTGCTATGCCTGCTTTTTTTTTTTTTTTTACATAGATTCTAGAAATCTCAACTATGGTCCTTCATGCTTGTCTGACAAGTTATTCATCTGCTGAGCTATCTCCACATCCAAGAAAGGTCTCTCTGAGGAGGCTGTATCAGTGTGTACCTGAGAGGGTGCAGAGCAGTCAGGGTCCCTAGTCAGAACAAAGAGAGGGGGTGCTATGATCAGCTGCCCTGCTTCTCTCCCCCTACCTTAGTCCATCCAGGTCCCCAGCCCATGAATGTGGCATCAACCACAATCAGGGTAGGCCTTCCTATCTTGGCGAATCCTCTCTGGAAATGTCCTCCCAGAGTGCGCTTCACTAATCTAGCTGATTCTAGACTCAGTCAAGCTGACAGTGAAAACTACCCATCATATCACCTTGGAAAATTTTACCCAGATTCAAGTTACTGAACTCAAGAGTTTTCTCGGGTTGTGGACAAGCCCTTTGTCAGGCCAAGCTTGGGGGCAGTAGCTACTGTATAAACTCAAGACTCCATGAAAGCATCTCTGTGTTATTTTATGTCCTTTTGAATGGCCTGGCCAGTCATACCAGCTTGATGACTACTGCCTGATACTTCCTTAAATGGAGCGGCCAAAGTTGTCAGAGGCGGCACTCACTCCACCTCGCTTAGGGAGGGCCAGCTGCTCTGTGTCCCCTCTCAGTCCTGTCCGCTGACAGGATTGTGCTCACAAGTTCTGACAAAGCTGATGAGAAGACACCAGCTTCTTGTCACTGCGTCGGCAGCACCTACCCGGAATGGCCTCTTATTTCCTCTCTGGCTGTCAGTCTTTTACACACCAGTATCCTTGTCTACTCTATGACCCGAGGGTGACTGACGATATTCCCAGTCAGAATGTGAGTGACTCTAACTCAAGAGATGAGGGTGGCACACTGTCCTTTGCCTAACAACAGGAGTGATATTTCTGCGCCAGAATGCCTAGCAGCAAACAAACAAACAAGCAAACAAACAACAATAAAATCTCAATACATTTTTTTTTCTCCCTCACAACTCTGGGAAAGAAGAAGAAAACACAAAGTATTAAACAAGAAGCATTCTGGTAGTTGCTTTTTGGTATGCACATGGCATATGTGTGCACGTATGTGTGTGTGTGTGTGTGTGTGTGTGTGTGTGTGTGTGTGTGTGTATTTGTATTTGTACAGATATGTTTGTCTGTGTGTATACAGGTAGGGGTCCAAGGCTAATTTCAGAAATCATCCTTAAGCATTCTTTTACCCTATTCAATGAGTCAGGGCTTTCAATCAAGCCCAGAGCTCAAGGATATGCTTTGGGATCTTTCCAAGGGAAGGCTCCAAGCTTTAGTCTTCACACTTAGGCTTAACCACTGAGTCATCCTCACAGCCATCTACTTCTTTTTTGTTTTTTTAATTTTTGGGGGGTGGTGGGTGGTCAGGGTCTTTCACTGAACACAGAGTTTGCTATTTCAGCTAGCCAAGCTGGTCACTGGGCTCCTAGGATTGCCTTATCTCTGTCCTGCCCTAGATATCCTGTGGTTCTGTTTCTTGGCAGTTCCCAAGTCAGGCACAATTAGGTCTTTGCCTTTTATTGGCAGGATCTGAGAACTGTATTGATTTGATTTGGTTCAAGAATAAAGGAAATCCAGCAGTCATGTTCCCCTAATTAATTTTTCATTTTCCGTGACCACCGGTGCCCCTGTAGACAAGCAAAACCCAGTAGTGGTTTCTCTGATGCTTTCTAGATGTTTGCAGACTCCTTTCACCTCCTGACCTTCCAGCATAGCTGGTGCCCAGGGAGCAGACATAGCCCTCTTCTTGTGGACGGTAGATCTGAGAGTAGCTGAGGCAGGAGGACAGAGACAAAGTCAGAGAGACACACAGAGAAGGTTGAGTAGTTAAATCTCACAGTTGTCCTTCTCCAGATATAGAAGGCATGATCTTCATTGCCCAGTAGGGAAACACAGGAGCCCAGAGTATCCCAACAGGGGCTTTTCAGTGACAAATGGAACCAGTACAGTGTGAGCAGTAAGTTTCCTTCAGTGCAGTAGAGCTGCTTTGCAGCATGGGGTCATGAAGATAATGATGTGCGTCACAATTTGTCACCACTAAGCCACTTCTCCCTATCAGCAAGGTCCTGTGGGTCTTGTTCTGCAGGGCTCTTGTATGTGGCAGGGCATAGCCTCTCTGGATATCATTAGATAAAGCACATACCTCATTGCCGTGGAGTTGCTGATGTCTATTCTTTATTGACTTGTGAGTGCTTTCAAAGGAGGGAGTCTGTTGTCCTATATCGAGTTCCTAGGGTCCTATTCAAATGAACCCCCAAACCAGTTCCCCAATGGATAAGAAATAAAGAAAAATAGATATGATTCCCAACTTTTATCTTCCATGTAGGTCCCAGACTTGGGCATTCTCAGTGTCTAGAACTTGGTTCTGTATGTATGCAGGACACAGGAGATGCGTGGGGGGAGGAGGGAGGAAGAAAGGAGTATCGTGGTTTGAATCTAAAATGTCCCCGCAGGCTTATGCTATAATGATTGTTCCCCAGATGAGGGCACTATTGACAGGGTGGTGGTGGTGGTGGTATGGAAACTTTAGGAGTTAGGGCCCAGCTGGTGAAGTGGAATAGGGGTGGGCTTTTAAAGATAATACTCAGCCCAGAGTTCTGGCCCCATTCTCTGTTTCCTAGTCTCCTACCACATGAACAAACTCTGCTACACACTGCGGCTGCTATGGCCTAAGCCTCTCCTCCCTGCCTGCCCCTGCTGTCCTACATTGAAACCTCTGGATCTGGAAGCCAATAGTTTTATTTTTAAGTTGTTCATGCCATGTATTTTGGCCACTGTGATGGACCAAATACCAGTGTATAAGGTTTTCCCCCATGATGGGTCTTACTGGTATGAATGACCCGTGGTGTCACTTCCTGGCTTCCCAGTGTAGTTGACAAAGTCCACACTGAATCAAGAAATGGGCCTTAGAAATCAGCTGGTGCAGTTGTCCTGTTGTCTCCAACAGGGAGGTCCAGAAACTCAGGATGCTAATAATGTAAAGAATAGTGTCTTGCTGCTGGGTAAAGAGAAAGCATGTGTGAGCTCCCGGGAGGAGGGTGAGAGAAGGGATGAGGGAAGGTGCATGATGATGGTCCTGTCAACCCAGCATCTGCTCGTCTTGCTCCTGGTGATAGGATGTGTTCCTTTGGTACCCTTTGACCCCAGACTCACTAGAAACATAAAGAGGAGCCTAGGGGCTGCCCGGGGAGCCCATGCCTGCTGGAGCTGTTTCATTGGAGGCCGTATCACAGGATTATTAATAAAGCCCGCTGACAAGTCTTAGTTTCTGCCTCTTATTTATATTCATTTTGTTTACCTCAGTTGTGTGCATATGTATTTTTGTGTGTATGCATGTGCGTGCGTGTTCATGTTTGGCTGGTGTACATGATCATGCAGGTTCACATGCACTTGATGTGCATGTATGGAGGTCAGAGTGCCCTTTGCACAGATGCTGTCTATCTTGGCTTTTTTGAGACTGATTCTCTTGCTGGCCTGGATCTCACATATAAAAAACATGCATATACTACAACACACACGCATACACACACACACACACACACACACACACACACACAGAGAGAGAGAGAGAGAGAGAGAGAGAGAGAGAGAGAGAGAGAGAGAACAAACCAGAACTGTCAGCTATTACTGCTTCTTGCTTTTTGGCAAAAAAGATAAAGAAACCAAAATATATCCAAACAGTTAAGTTCTTTGGGTTGGGGGGGAGCTTGGATATGCAGCCAGGGCTGTGGGCATGCTAAACACTCTACCACTGAGCTACAGCCTGCCCCAGACATTTTGCTACAAACAGGTTTCCTCTTTCTAAGCAAACTATAACCATGGACTGCTACAAATGACCATTCCCCCATTCTTTGGAAGATTGTCTCTGTTTCTAAACTGCCTTAGCATTCAAGTTAATTCTTCTTTGCTACTCAGTGCTGTATATTTTTAATACTGTGAGCCATTTGGAAGATGAGTGTCAAGGATGTTTGAAGTATAGAAAGGGAGAGAGCACGGACACTTCCTTTCACAGTGTCCAATGATTCCCAGTCTCCATAGCAATTTAACCATTATTATTGAACAGGCAGTAAGTCGTTGTGTAGAGTTTTGGATGTATTTGAGAAATGCGCCAGGTAAGTATTACCGATGTCCTTCACACGGTTGTGGTACAGGGTTCACTATTTCTAAAGCCCCGTGTAATTAAATGTTGGTTACTTTCAGTCATTCTTCTGAGGAATATATGTGACCAGACATCCGTCCTCATAACACTCCTGGGAGCTAGACATTGTATGGAGTTCAGAGATAACACGTGTCTCAGATCAACAAAAAGTGATCTGCCATCAGAAGCTGAAAAATTGGGGGAAATGGAAGGAAAGGGTTGTTCAAGTGTTTTTTCTAAGATTACAGATTGCTCTGAGAACACTTGCCTTTCTAGCGCTTAGGATCTTCATTATGATTGAGAGCTAGTTTTCCCTTCCTCAGTCAGCCTGCCTCAGTCATTTGAAGGGCTTCACCCTCCATGGAGACCTGGATCTCCCCAAATGCCAGGAGAAAGGGGAGAAAGAAAAAGCAGACAGTCCTTGTCCTGAGGTGGAACCTCCATGATGCCAGAGGGCTTTGCTAAGTCACCTTCTGAGGACTGCTTCAACTGAGCAGAAATAAACAACGTGGGGTACAGCAAGAGCCGAGTCAGCTGGTGAGGCCACCCCCATTTCTTTGGTATTCTAAGGTCTTTGTGTAGGCCTCCTTTCCATTCTATGGGCCTTCTTTTTTTTTAATCATGTCCTTCGTTACAAGTTTATAGTAGCACCGGGAGATGGCTGAGGGTTTAGCTACCAGCAGAGATCGCAGGAGGGAAGGGCTTGGTTCCTTAATGATTTCAGTTTTCACTCTCCTCTCTGCTTCTTTTTCCAGTTCATTTCATCCCTCCTCGCTGCCATCTTTTGCATGCACGACACCCCGCCAGTCCAGTTACTGAAAATTAATTTGCCTATGCAAAATAGAGAATGCAAAAATAAACAGAATGCTCAGCCTACCTGAGGGGCTAAGGAGGAAGTGAGAATTCTGTAGAGTACTGACATTGGACATCCATCACACGTTGCCCTTGAACTCTAATAGCCAGCAGAATTATGTGGAACAACTTGACACAGCCAGTCAGGGCTGAAGTGGCCCTTGTTAGGATTAGGAGTCCACAAGGTAGAGAGATAATGCTACAAATAGAAAGTGCTTCATTCACAGTATCTGCTCAGAGAACAGTCTGTGCACATCGGCGCTCGGGGCTGTGGCTAGAGTCTCAGGGGCTGAGGTAACAGTTCTGACTTGACCTTGGATGATTATAAGGTTATAAGATGTTATAAGATGACTTTGGATTCTGAAAGGAATAACAAGGAGCCGAAATTACTACCCAAAGGACAGCAGTGTACCTGTGAGGGTATGAAGCAAGCCATCAAGCTAACCGCACCAGATGTGTATTTCTAAAGCTTGGATGTATTTGTTATATTTAAAAAAATGCTTTTCCTCTCTGTGTATGTGTGAACACACGTGTATAGGTGTATGCGTGGAAGGCAGTGGTCAGTATTGGTGTCTTTTATCAATCTCTACCTGATTTTTAAGATAGGGTCTCTCACTGAACCTGATAGCTCTGTTTCTGGCCAGTTAGCCCCAGAATTCTGTTTTAATTTGTTGACATCGGCTACAAGGTTATCCACTGGAGGGAGAGAGCAACACTTCTTCCTACCCAGCCCTGGGACTTAGAACTACTTTGTAACAATTCTTCCCATGTTTGCTGAGTGATTTGGCCAGGGCAGGAGACCTGGGGCTCTGGGCTCCAGTCCTCATCATCAAAACTATTGTTCTAGAAGTGATAACACTCATGTTCCAGTTGACAATAGGTTTTTTTTTGTTGTTGTTGTTTGTTTTTTGACTAGCCAGACAACATGACAGCCTCGTTAGTCAAGGTATGTCAAACTTCCCTCCACTCACCAGAAACCAAATGGAATTAATCTGGTTTTAGGTGCCCTTACAACCAATCAGACAATATTTGTTTTTTTTTTTTAAGTGGTTATACTTGAAATACTTTCATACTTGACAAATGTTTGAGGTACTTAAAAAAAGGATTAATAAATATGAACACCTGTCTGTGGCTCTATGATTCAAAACATAAATTTCAAAATCGTCTACCTTCTAGATATTATCACCTGAGAGTTGAGGCGACCTGACCTGGCTCTGTGTTCCAATTCATGTTTTCACTTGAGTAAATGTGAAATATTTTCGAGTGTCTGTAGAGTCATACAGCTCTGAACTTAGCTATTGGATATATAAATAAAGCATTATCTTAAAAATAATTTAAATTATGTGACTAATCTAATAGAGGAGCGAAACAGTTTCTCCTTCACCCAGTTGATTTTGCTACATCGTGGAGTCAGCTGGGGACAGTGGGGGCAGATCACGTGGTTAGCCAACCCTGTTTCTTTCCCACCACTGCGTCCAGGTCATCGTTCTGAAGTCCTGACTCAGCTCCTGTTTTCCCAGTTAGCATACACTAAGGCAGGAGGCCGTTAGCCAGTTGACCTCCTCTAACAAGAATCACAGGAAAGGCCATCCAGAGACTGTCTCACCTGGGAATCCATCCCAAATACAGCCGCCAAACCCAGACACTATTGTGGATGCAGGGAAGTACTTGCTGATGGAAGCCTGATTTGGCTGTCTCCTGAGAGGCTTTGCCAGAGCCTGACAAATACAGAGGTGGATGCTCGCAGCCAACCACTGGACTGAGCATGGGGTCCCCAATGGAGAAGTTAGAGAAAGGACTGAAGGAGCTAAAGGGGTTTGCAACCCCATAGGAAGGACAATAATATCAATCAACCAGACTCCCCAGAGCTCCCAGGGATTAAACCACCAACCAAAGAGTACAAATGGAGCGACATATGTGGCAGAGGATGGCCTTGTTTTTATCAGTGGGA
The DNA here is from genome assembly GCA_902729485.2 of Mus minutoides. Taxonomy (NCBI): domain Eukaryota; kingdom Metazoa; phylum Chordata; class Mammalia; order Rodentia; family Muridae; genus Mus; species Mus minutoides. The sequence continues at coordinate 2,526,563 of LR749494.1, read as the reverse complement.
GGAGTGGCCCTTGGTCCTGAGGGTGTTGGATACCCCAGTGTAGGGGAATGCCAGGGCGGGAAGGCAGGAGTGGGTGGATGTGTAGGGGAGAACTCTTATAGAGGCAGGGGTTTGGGGGATGGAACGAACTTTCCGGAGGGGAGACAGGGAGATGGGGAAAGGGGAAAACATTTGAAATGTAAATAAAGAAAATATCCAATTAAAAAAAAAAAGACTGGGAGGCAAGTCCTGAGGTCTCAAGGTCCCCCTGGAAACACAGGGCATAGACTATAAACATTTCTCCTGTGTACATCCGTGTTCTCCCAGTGTTGGAAAGTCTTATTGAACAGGCTTTGACGGTGGCTCACTTTTCAAAGCTCTGACTCTACCCAGGCTCTTGTTTTTGTTATGAATTGAGATACTTGGCAGAGCAGAAGGAAACAGATTGTGTTAGGTGGTTTGGAGTCAGGTATGCCATCAAGGAGGTCTTAGCGTATGACTGAGAGTTCAGTGTGCTTTAGCCCTCTCTCCTGGGGCCATTTTGATTCCTGTGTCCCTAAGACTCATATGTCCTTTGGCAACTATTCCTTAACAGAAGGCTGGGCCTCAGATGTGGCCTTCCATAGCTTCTCTGTGCTCCCGGTCATTATACTTCATGCTAATCTCTTAAATTCTGACCAGGGTGGGGTTGAATCTCTGAACGACAGTGGCAGTGACCAACCACAATGACTTAGATACGGTGACATCACTGAAGTGTTTGTTATATGCTGCCTTTTAAAAATCTCACCACAAACCTCAGAGGCAGAAATCTCTCCTTGTCATGGATACAAAAACAAGATCTGCGATATAAGGAATCTGTGTGGCTGGCTAGAAGCACGGGGTTGGAGTCAAAGCAAGCGCCCCAGGAAGCTGGACCACACCAGCCATCAGGGCAGACTGACTTTTGGCAGAATTTTGCACCTTCTTCCTTTTCCTACAGCTTTTTCTTTTTCTTTCTTTCTTTTCTTTCTTTCTTTCTTTCTTTCTTTCTTTCTTTCTTTCTTTCTTTTCTTTCTTTCTTTCTTTCTTTCTTTCTTTCTTTCTTTTTTGGGGGGGGGATAGGGTTTCTCTGTGTATCCCTGGCTATCCTGGAACTCACTCTAGATGACTTGGGTTGGGAAAACATGTGGGCCTCATGTGCAAAAGTTTACTTACCTACTGACTCAACTTTCTCATTGTGACCAAAGGCCAGAGAACCTCCATGGACGAGAGGTTTATTTGGGCCCAGTGCCCTGACATAGATGGGAAGGTGTGGCTGGCAGAGCAGCTCCTCTCCGTGGTGACTAGTTACTCTTATCAGGGTGGATTGGGTCTCTCCCCTCAGTCAGTTCTCTCCATGGTTGCTACCTCAGCCCAATGGTTGGCCATGCTGCTGCCTGGAGTGTTCCGTCCAATCAAGCTGACAATAAACTATCCATCAGACTTACGTCCTGGTGTGTTTTTGGCTGGTTTTGACTCCATATGGTGTGATCTGTAGCAAAATCGGTTCATGGCAGTCAAAAGCTAGAAATAAACAAAATGCCCATCAATTGATGTTGGATCAGTAAAACGTATCATCTAGCCAGACAATGGAATATTCACTCACAGAACAAATGAACAAAATAGACTGAATACTGATGGTGACAAATGGAAGACGCTGGTCACAAAATACCAGATAATATACTAGTCATTGTATGTAATGGCTGGGATAGACGAATCTATTGAGACAGAAAGGAGGTTAGCACACCACACTTAAAAAGATAGTTCTAAAGCCCCTGGCTGAGGGGTGTGCATATGTACTAGGTCCCCAATAGGACAATAAGAGTAGGGCCATTACAGAAGTTGATATTTATATTTCTCATTGTTGTGACCAAATAGCTTTCTAGGAACCAGCTTAAGGCAGCAAAGGGTTATTTCTGTTCCGCGCTCAGGAGATGTAGCTACCACTGGGGGAAACATGGCCATAGATCTAGCCTCCTGCTTTTTGTGGTGGGAGGCTGCTTGCTCGTATCTGGGTAGATCAAGAAGCAGAGAAAAGAATGTTTGCACTCAGTCCACTTGCTTCATGTTCTTGTTTCCGATCAGTCTGGGAGTACCTCATTCATGTTTGCATTCACTGTGGGACTTCTCAGCTAATCCTCAGGAAATGCTTTCATGGGTACTGCATCCCCAAAGGTATGCTTCTTCAATACCTTGCATGTTTTTAATCTAATCACATTAAGCATCCTAAGGGAGTATAGAGCTGATAGATTTATCTCAGATTGGGTCCTAGAATCTGGTACAGGGTTATGATTAGGCCCTTGATACACATTAATGTCGCTGGACTGTGGGCTTGGCAGTGTGTGTATTGGTTGTCTACAAATAGTTCAACCAGCAAGTGCCCTTTCTATGCTGACAGGATGTCTGGTCCTATATAAACATTTCTTTTTTAGAACTACGCTAATTCCTAACCTCCTTAGTTTATCATTACTTTCTTGAGAAAATAATCGGTGTGTCCCAGGATGGTGAGTCAAGCCAGGGCGCCAGGCCATTTTCTGGGCAGTAGCTGGACTCCGGGCTCTATTCTGTTAGGACTGGAGCCAGCTCACTGCAGAGAGGTATTCCTTCCACCTCCTGGTGGCTGTGGCCAGCCCTTCTGCTCCCTCTCTCCTGCCACCCCTGCTTTGGTGGTTGCCAGAGTAACCATAAAAATATTACTTACTCCACATGCTTCAGGAACAAAATGTCAGTGCGCTTTACTATTGTTTTAATTTAAAAACAAATGTGTGAAAATAACTCCAGCCTGGAAGAAAGTCCCTTTCTGGCACATGGCTCCCCTAGGAGAGGAAGCTTGGAATCGGTGTGAAAAGCACAGGCCGAGCAGTGACACTCAGGTTTATTAAAGAGCCAAATCCGAACACTTAGCAGGATACATTTAGAAATGCTTGTTGAACAGAGGAACAATTGAAATGTGACATAAAATTAAACATTTAGGAATATTTATGTACATTTATGAATGTGTGTGCATGAATTTGTGCACATATATGAATATACACGTGTATCTATGAGTATGCATGTATTAGGTACAGGCATAGAAATTTCGAAGTGAAACTCCTATTTCAGGATTTTAGTTTTGTTATTATTTAGTATTATTATTGTAAGTGAGTGAGTGTCTTAGGGTTTTTATTGCTGTGAAGAGATGCCATGACCATGCGACTCTTATAAAAGAAAACATTTTAATTTGGGCTGGCTTGCAGTTTCAGAGGTTCAGTCCATTTTTGTCATGGCTAGAAGCATGGCAGCATGAAGGCAGACATGGTGCTAGAGAAAGAACTTAGAGTTGTACATGTAGATCTGCAGGCAGCAGGACAAGATTGCCACACTGGGTGTTGCTTGAGCTTCTAAGACCTCAAAGCCCAACCTCACTGACTACTTCCTCTAACAAGGCTGCACCTACTCCAACAAGGCCATATCTCTTAATAGTGCCCTCCCTATGGGCCTATGGGGGGCATTTTCTTTTAAAGTGTGTGTGTGTGTGTGTGTGTGTGTGTGTGTGTGTGTGTCTGAGAGAGAGAGAGAGAGAGATACAGAGAGAGACAGAGAGAGACAGAGATATAGAGAGACACACACAGAGGTGTTTATATGTGTACTGGCTGGTTTTGTGTATCAACTTAACACAAGCTGGAGTGTTATCACAAAGAAAGGAGCCTCCCTTGAGAAAATGCCTCCATGAGATCCAATTGTAAGGCATTTTCTCAATTAGTGAAGGGTGGGAGGGCTCCTTGTGGGTAGAGCCATCCCTGGGTTGGTAGTCTTGGGTTCTATAAGAAAGCAAACTGAGCAAGCCAGGAGAAGCAAGCTAGTAAGTAACATCCCTCCATGGCAGCCTCTGCATCAGCTCCTGGTTCCTGTCCTGCTTGAGTTCCAGTTCTGACTTTCTTTGGTGATGAACAGCAGTGTGGAAATGTTAGCTGAATAAATCATTTCCTCCCCTACTTGCTTCTTGGTTATGATTGTGCAGGAATAGAAACCCTGACTAAGACAGTATGGATGCACATATACCATGGAATCCTTGTGCTATGGTGTGAATATGGAGACCACAGGACATTTTTGTGTGGTGAGTTCTTGCTTTTCACCTTTTGGCAGGTTCTGGGGATTGAACTCAGGTTGTCAGGCCAGTGTAGCAGGCACTTTACCTTCTAAGCCAAATTGCTAGGCAAATTTCAGAATTTTAGAAGTAATGGATTGAATAGCATTTCCTTCTCAACCCAAAGTTTTGTCTGCTTAGTACCTCCAAATGTGACCGTGTTAGAGTATAAGGTCCTTGTAGATATACTTAATTAGTGTTAGCACAGTGAAAGTTTTCTGGGCTTGGAGGATGCCTTCAGTCCAGTGACTGGTGTCCTTGAAAAAAGATGTAAGAATAGAGGGAGATACAGAAGGCGGTATGGAGACTACAAGGAAAGAAGGGATGATGAGAAGAATAGAGAAGAATATGGGGAGGGGAGTAACCATGAGAAAGGTGGAGACCATGGGAAGGATGGGACCATGGGGATAGTGGAGACCATGGGGATAGTGGAGACCATGGGAGGATGGAGACTGTACTGGCTGATTTTGTGTGTCAACTTGACACAGGCTGGAGTTATCACAGAGAAAGGAGCCTCCCTTGAGAAAATGCCTCCTTGAGATCCAGCTGTAAAGCATTTTCTCAATTAGTGATCAAGGAGGGGGGCCCCTTGTGGGTGGTATCATCTCTAGGCTGATAGTCTTGGGTTCTATAAGAAAGCAAGCTGAGCAAGTCAGGGGAAGCAAGCCAGTAAGTAACATTCCTCCATGGCCTCTGCATCAGCTCCTGCTTCCTGACCTGCTTATTTCTAGTCCTGACTTCCTTTGGTGATGAACAGCAATGTGGAAGTGTAAGCTGAAATAAACCATTTCTTCCCAACTTGTTTCATGGTCATGATGTTTTGTGCAGGAATAGAAACCCTGACTAAGACAGAGACAATGAGGAGGATGGAGACCATGAGAGTATAGAGACCATGGGGAGAGTGAAGACCATGGGAGGACAGAAACCATGGGATGATGGAGACCATGGGAGGATGGAAACCATGGGAGGATGATGACCATAGGAAAATTATTAAGAACTTGGGAAGGCATTAATAGTCACTAGGAGCTGGGAAAGTCTGGTAGCATTTCCCTTGGAGGCAGCACAGACAGCCCGTTGGATACCTTGGTTTCAGACTTTTGACCATTCTCAGTATGAGAAAATAATTCTTGGTGTGACTATTTGCCACTGCAGCCCTTGAGGACTAAACCAATGTGTTTCTTACTTTATAACTATGGGAGGGTATTATGAGCCCCCGAAGGTACGTGTAAAATTGAGTGATGGCACACAGTTGTTTTCTGCTGCTCAGTGAACAGATACAATGTAAAGGAAAACACCTGAAAATTTGGACTGACTGGCTAAAGAGAAAGACAGATTTCCTATTAGAGACAAGATCCTGTTGGTCAGAATCAAACCTCCTGACCTTGGCCTAGATGCCCGAGTTTCTTAGAAAAGAGTTAAATTGCTCCATGTGAGAATGCTAAGAACCCTGGATTCTGACATATAGCTCCAAAGATGTAAGAGGCTGTGTTCCAAAATCGGAGAGAAGATGACGCAGAAGGAGTTCAAGGGACAGGGAGCAGAGACAGGCAGACACTAAGCCTCTACAAAATGACAAATCAACCTCATTGTAAAATTCCTTTTTATAGGTGGCAGGGATGGATGGTAAAAGGACTTTTAATCTTTTCACTTATTTTCCCTTCCTACACGAATGCCTTTTATTTTGATCAAATCTACCCCTCCCTCCCTACGTCCAACTCCTTCCGGGTCTCTCCCCTCATACCCTTTTCCCATCTTCATGTCCTCCTTTGCTGCCTGAATTTTAAAAATTTAAATTAAAATGCAGTCATGATCATTTTCTTCTTTCCTTTCTTCCCTCTGACTCCTCCCATATTTTCTACCTCCAGTCCCTTACTCTCTCTCAAATTCATGGCCTCTTTTTCTTTGATTATTATTGTTTTGTATACACACACACACATATGCATACATATACAAATATGTAAGTATACCTACTCAGTCTGTTTTATGTTGCTTCAGTAAACACCATTTAAGGGCTGACCACGTGGTACTGAGTAACCAATTAGGAGCTCCTCCTTGAGGAGGATGAATTGTCCCTCTCTCCTTAGTTGGCTGAGGTTCTTTCTCTAGGGGTGGAGCCTCATGAGACTTCCTCCTTCCATATCAGCATGTCTGTTGGGGTTGTCTTTGTTCTGGTCTTGTTTAGGCAGCCATGTTGTTGCAATGTATTGTGAGTATAGTTTCCCTGTTATTTCTAGGAGACATAGCCTAACAGCAGACTTCCTGGTCCTCTGGCTCTTAAAATCATTCCTCCAACTCGTCTTTGACGTTCCCTTAGTTTCCTGTACATCTGTGTTGTAGATAGATCTGTTCCCTGAACCTGGGGAAAGGGGTCGTGATGTAGATGTCTCATTTGGGAGGAGCACTCCTACATAGTTCTGGATTCTCTGCCCTTTGATCATTTGTGGTTTTCTGTGTAAACTTCCAATCCACTGCTAAGTAGGCAAGGACGCAGAAGGACTTGAAGGTTTCAGGTGTTCACTGCAGCCACACGTCCTAATACTTTCCCGTAAGCCTTTCTGTAACAACAGCCCAACCCCTTATGTCATGAGATAGGGCTGACTCAGAGCACACGGGAGGTAGTCAGCAGTGTGCAGAAGAGGGACACCTTGTCCCTTACAAGTGTCCTTCCCTAACCTCCTAGGCTTTCTTCAGTCCAATCACACACACACACACACACAGTCAATGCTCACAAGAGTCACAAAATCCCTCTAAAGAGAGGGACTATGTTTAAAATAAAATAAAATGTCCCCTGTGGGTTCACGTATTTCAGCACTTGGTTTCAAGCTGCTGACCCCGTTTCAGGAAGTTGTGAGCCCTTGAGGAGGTGGCCCTTAGCTGGAGGAAGTCGGTCATGGGAGGCAGTAATGGGGAACCTGAGGGTTACAATGTAGCCTGGTTTGGGCCCAGGCCTTCTGCATCCAATTCCTCAGAGCAAACAAGCTGCCTCATGCCTGCCTTCCCAAACATAAGAGCCATCCTCATCACCACAGATGTTCTCAGGCTGTGAACATCTGTTCATCAGGCTGTGTTTTATACCTGTAAACTAAAACAAAGCCCTTTCTTCCCTGTGTTGCTTTGGCCAGGTTTTTATCCCAGTGATAGTTGCTGGCCCATAAGGATTGCTGAGCATGGGGTACATGATGGCTCTGTGGGCCTCGGGTAGATGCTTGCTTACCTAACATCTTAGTTTCTTTTATTTGCCCTTTTCTACCCAAACCAGTCTAGCCACATGCACTGAACATAGGCTTGGGGAATAGTACTAACTAGCTAACTCTGTAAGCTGTCCTGTCCATACCTGACTCACACCCTGTCCCCTTGTCCTGTAGCGTTCACTGAGACAAGGAGAGACTTGGTCACCTTGATTCTTCCTCAAGGACTTATTCATTTCATAGGCATCCCCTGAGAGGATTTTTAGCCTGTTCATATCTTTAAAGTGTTTTCTTAAACGTCAATGCCAACCTATCTTTTCATGAGAAAAAAACTGAAGTAGTTTAGTTCTCAGCTGATAATTTCTTTATTTCCACTTGTAAGTTTTGCATGCTGCTCCAACCATGGACATCTGTGGCCTGAGTGAAGCTGGAGTTTGATTTTAGTTGGTGTTATTTATACATCTTCTACAAAGGGACACTTGAGGTGTCCAATGACAAGGATAATGACCCTTACGTGTGTATTTGGATACATTGACTCATTTTGAAATTCAAACTTATAGACCTCCTATCCCAGTTCATTTTGGCTTGAGAAATTTTATTTCATTATTTTATTTAGCATTTTATTATTTTTGAGATGTAATCACACTATGTAGCTCAGGTTACCTTATAATGGTTTTTATTTAGTTTTTGTTTTTTAAACTGGGTAAGTTATTTATTTACTTTACATCCTGACTGAAGCTTCCTCTCCCTCCCCTCCTCCCAAATTCCTCCCTCTCACCCACCTCTCTTAATCCCTCTTCCCTCTTTCCCCAGAAAAAGGGAGGCCTCCCATGGACATCAACGGGGCCCCAGCATATCCAGTCATGGCAAGAGTAGGCACATCTTCTTCCACTAAGGCTAGACAAGGCAGCCCAGGTAGGGGAAAGGGATCCAAAGTCAGGAATGAGTCAGAGACAGCCCCTGCTCCCACTTTAGGAGTCCCACATGAAGGCCCAGCTGCACAATTGCTACATATATGCAGGGGGCCTGGGTCCATCCAAGTCATGGTCTCTGGTTGGCAGTTCAGTCTCCATGTGCCTTCATGGGCCCAGGTTAGCTGATTCTGTAGGTTTTCTTGGGGTGTCCTTGACTCCAATGGCTCCCTCAATCCTCCCTTCCCCAACTATATATTCCTTATATTAATTTATTTACTTTACAGTTTTTGTGACACTAGGAATTACATGGAAACTTCCCAAAACAAACAGTTTTAAATAACTTTTATTGTAGAATAATATTACCACAATTCTAATTCATTATTAGTATCTGTTGTTAATTTGTGGTTGTTTGAATGTGAATGTGAACTCTTCCTCACAGGAGGACAATTCGTCTTCAGCTGATGGTGCTGCTCTGGAAGGTTGTGGAACTTTTTAACGGTGGAGCTTGCTGGAGGAAGTGGGTCCCTGGAGCAGGCCTTGAGGTTTTATAGTTCAAGCCCAGTCTCTGTACAGTCTGCTTTCACAGTGTGAATGCTGTGATAGGCAACCTCCTATCACTAGACTTCTCCTGCCCGATGTCATGTCCTTCCCAACATGATGGTCTGTCTCCCTTTGGAACACAAGCTAGGAACGTAAATGCCTTCTGTCTCTTATCTTGCTCTTATCAGAGTGTTTTATCACAGCAAAGACAAAACCATGGTATGTTCTTAATCTACAAAATTTATTTTAAATTTACTTTCAAAGTTTATCACATCTTTAAGTGTAAAGGAAAGCCCGCTATGTGCATTGTCTGCTGCCATCTAAGTTTGATATTCTTGGTTTGAATTAAAAAATAGTGAAAGTTGGAACTTCAGATCATATTTCTATAACAAAGGGTCCTTAGACTACAGTTTCTAAAAGAAGGAGAAGGAGGAGGAGGAGGAGGAGAAGAAGGATTACTTATTTTTATATTATGTGCATTTGATATTTTGCCTTTGCATGTTTGTCTCTGTTTGTATTATTATTTGGGATTAGAATTTAAAGGTTAGGCATTGAGGCCAAACTTGTGTAACACAAACTGCATTTATTTTTTTAATATGAAATTTTGGTTAGACTAAAGGTGAGTGGTCTGGGCCCATTGAACAGCTCTGCCATCCCCAGGACACCAGAGTCCAGCATAGGTGATTGTAGATACCTGTTAGTGTTAAGGGTTTGGGGGAATGTGTGGTGGAAGAAGAGGGCAGAGAAGAAAGAGAGCCATGACATTCCAGAAAGTTCTGATAGATGATAGAAAAAAAAAATCTGAACAGATCTAATGGCATTTAGAAGAAGAGTGCCATTTTTTATTTTGTTTTGATTTATTTTGATTATTTACTTGGTTGGATTAAGAAACACCTGGGTGTTTAATGACTTGCGTCTTTGGGTCTGTCTGTGAGGATGTTCCCAGGTAGGATGTGTTGATGGAGGTGTGTGTGTGTGTGGGGGTTCATCCTGAATGTTGGCAGGACCCCGCCCCCAGCCCCCTGTTATCTGCTTCCTGATCTGCCTCGCTTTGAGCAAGCAAGCTCATTCTCCTGCTGCCTGTGGTCTGTGCCCTCTGTGAGCCTGCTGAAACTCCCTCTTGTCGGGCCTTTGGTCATACAATAAGAAAAGAAACTACAGTAAATCTACAGGATACAATCAGAAGTATGTGGACAGCTTGAAGCTCAGAGGCAGGGCCAAGCACATGTGAAGTATAGTCTCAGGAAGATTCTAGGGGTCAGGACAGGGCCAAGGAGCAGAGCACCAGTATTGTGCCCAAGGTGACACTGAATTTCCAAGATGTTGTCTTGAGTTTGTGTAGCTGAGACTGAGTTTCTTGCCTTCAGCTGTGGTTGATATGGGGGAAACCACAGAGGCCAAGACTGTCTGGGGTTTGCTTGATGACAGGCTGTCGGCTATTGCTACTTCTGGGAGCCTTTCAGGGCATTGAAATGAAAATTTTGTTTATTTGTCTATTTTCTTCCTTTCTAGCTAAAGATCCCTTATACAGAAGAGCAAATAACTAAACATGCACTCACAGGTTTGCAAATGGAATTAGTTGAAAAGGAAAAGGAAATTAAAAACAGGAGCATGGAACATTTTTACGTGAACTCCATGAAGAACAGAAGAGCAATTCTCATCTATGGTAAAAGAGAAAACATACAAACTTGAAAACTAATAGACAAAGCAAATGGCTTTCTAGGACATGGAATGCAGACAGAACATTTTGGGAATGGGGGCGGGGCTGTCGACGAGGAGAGACAGAAGGACAACAAGACTTAAGCAGATAAAACACAAACCTGAGATCAAGGTTCACAAAATGAAATCGAAAGAGCCTAAGTGTTTCAGTCACTGGATAAAGATGGCTGCTTGTAGCTCTGGGGATAGAGCCCTTGCCTAGCAGGCACAGAACCCTGGACTCTGGCCTTAGCACTGCTATAAACCAGGCCTTCAGTCCCAGCACTCTGGAGGTGAAAGCAGAAGGATCAGAAACTCAAGGTCATCCATTCTTTGCTGCACAGTGAGTTTGAGGTCATCTGCGATCACAAGACCCTGTCTCAGAAAAAAAAGAAAAGTTTTTTTTTTTTCTTGTTAGATATACATTGAAGTCTGACTTTAAATGTTACAGGGCTGAGATTAAAAAAAAAAATCTGTCTACTTATCCATCCATCCATCCACCCATCCATCCATCTGATTATTGAAATAGCACCATGTGGATTTTGTTCTGGAGGTCTGGATGGAAACCTTGAGGGGAAAATCTGAGTCATGTATTCACAAGCTCTGGACATTTGCCACTGTAAGTACTTAGCAAGCATTGGTTCCATTTTAGAGAATCTGTGGGGGAGAAGTTTACCTAGTCACAAAAATAGTAGGTTACACATTTATAAAAAGGGTGACCTGGAAGTTTCCAGACTGAACTGATACACATAGCATCCACATTACGAAAGAAGCTGGAAGAACATAGTTCAGAAGCCATCCTATGAATATTTTAATAAGAGCCCCAGTACACGGTGTGCCTTTGTAGGGAACAGATCCTGGCCAAGGATGCCACTCTTCTATCTGACAGAACGCTAAGGCAGCTGACTGAGAGGGAGGGAAGAGATATGAACTGCTATGATGTCACTAAAGATTCCTGCTTGTGCTTGGGAGGTGACTGTGTGGGGGAAATGGTGCTCACCAGTGAAGAAGGAAGGAGATAGCTGAACATTCTAGAAACTGTAGTCAAGGTGGCCTGAGTAGAATGAGAATCAGTTATAGGACAGACCTGTGAAGAGGGTCCATTGGTGGGAGCCCCCAGGGAAGTGACATTGGCCTGTTTGATGGTGGTAAAAAGGGCCAGTGTCTTTGAAATGTTATAAACAAGTGAGTGTACGTATGGGCAGTGTGTGGGAAGGGTCTGAGAATACAGGGCCTTCTAATCGTGGTATGAATGCCATGACTTTTATTCAAGGGCAAAGAGAGAGGTGAGGAATGGATTGGAGGTGGCTGAGGTGGGGTGAGGATGCACAGCTTAGATTGGCACATGGGAGAGCAGCCAGATTTGCGAACTGTTTGTAGGCATAAATTGCCAATGGATTGGTTATGGGGAGTGAGGTTAATCAAAGCACGTCACCTGGGTCTTTGGCCTGAGGATGGTATTTGGTGGTGGGGTTCAGCCTGGGAAGTGTCATGTCCAAGTTGCTGTCTGGCCATTCACCTGAGACTTGAGGAGGAAATCAGGCATTGTTTTGTGAACCTTGGGGGGAAGAAATTGACATCTAGAAGTCATAGCCTAGAGATTTAATTTGGATGGCTTCATCTGTGTTCTCATGATTTGCCTGCAAGTTAGTTAAAAATAGCACTAGATGAGAGGAAAGCTTCAATCAGCCTCTCATCTTTCATATACCCTCAAAAGGCTGAGCTTCAATAATCGGTGTCCGACATTTCCTCTGAAAGTTCTGCATAGATGTTCCAGACTTTCTCTCTGGAGTGGGGCCAGTTCTTGACACCTGTTCTGTTGTTTCTGGGACTTTGGTGCCTTCACCGAGGCTGAAAGAGTACTGAACAACTCAGAGTCTCCTTATACTTATATTTTACCACCTACCTCATCACCCAGTGATTAGTAGGCACTAGGTAACAGTTTTAGTTTTTAAACAAAGTATTAATAAGAAGCTATGTTAAGAAGAGAGAGTTGGGAACTCCCAATACAGAAAATCCATTACTGTGGCCCAGGAGATAGATTTCTAAGGACCTGGCTGAATTAAAATGGGATTTAAGGGACTAAAAAATGCCTGCTAAAGCCCTGTTTCACCTAAATCTTGCACGAAATACATAATACATACATATTACATTCATGCATATATATATATATATATATATATATATATATATATATATATATGCTCAACAATCTGTTGTACCATGCATGGCTTGATTTGAGTGAATAATATTCCTAGGACGAGTCACCCTTTGATTCTTGGGTTCACCCCTGAGGTCCCTTCCTGTCTTCCTTATTCCTGTTGTCCTTTAATAATGACGATGACTGCTCTTCCTGGACCCACGCCTTTCCACATGATGGATAATTTGTTTCCATGTAGTTCACAAGTAGCTTGTCCCAAGAAGCCTTTTGCTATATCCTTCACCATCCTGTTCCCATGTGTTCCTGTCATAGCACTCACCTTTCCGCATGACACACCACTGTAAGCTTCAGGAACCCAGCACGCTCTTGCTCATTTTATATTCTGGGGAGAGCGCACAGAGCCAGGCAGTAATGATGTCCCATGAATACCAAATGCTTGGATACACAGAGTGAATATCAACTGTAAAGCTGGCTGGGCTGCTGGGGTGGCTCTGCCCTGGCCTCTGCCTTCAGGGCTCTTAGAACACAGTGGAAAGGGGAGGTGCTGGCTTACTCAGCTTTGTCTTCCACGACTGGTGTAAATTTCTGCTAGTGACTCAGTAAGCCTGCTACCTGAAAGTAAGTCTAGAATCCTGCCAAGTGTCATGACTTAGATTCTAATAGAGTAGAGTAAAGCTTAAAGTTCAGAGAGTCGTTCCTCAAACTCACTTTCTGTAGTCTGACACCTTTAGGAATTTCACCAGGCTTAGGACATTCAATGACAAGTTAAAAACCTGATAAAATGATGTCTTTCATTGAAAAACCTTATTCCATCTGTACTCAGCTAAGCATGGTGGTAGTCAGTGTCTACATCTTCCTGAATTTTCTACTTTTCCTTACAGCATGGGATGTGTAAGCTGCTCTTCAAAGCACCACGTTTACCATAAACATGTGGATCTCTTATAGTCCAACTGAGGTGAAGCTAGAAGTGATGTGACCACGGGGTCGACACCACCACTGCCGCCGCCGCCACCACCACCACCACCACCACCACCACCACCACCACCACCAATGGTATACTGTATAGGCAGACATCTAATGTATGTGACACTTGAGTAAAATGGAGGATGAAAACAAGAGGGAGCTATTTTGGTTAATTTCATAGATGTTATAGACTTGAAGAGTACCTAACATATTTTCACTTGTGGACTAGCAAGATGGAAGCTCTTTATTTGACAGTACATCATGCGCCTCTGGTTTTAAATGATAGCAGACATTCTTGAGATACCACCTTAAGCATAAGACAAACATGACAGCCCCTTAACACGTGAGGGTTCTGCACCCATAGATTCAGCTAAATGTCCACCAGAATTATTTGAAAACCAGCCAACTGTTCATGAAAGTTATTTGAAAACAAGTGCATCTTTACTGTGATTAAATAACGTTCTACCTTAGAGAAAAGCTCGCTAAGACTCATGATGCTCTAAAGGAGGTGAAGCACTCCATCCTGCAGGGGAGTTCCTTAAATCTCAGGAAGTAAACTCAATATCTTTAGGAAATCTCTGGAACTGAGCAGACTTACCAGACTTCTCCCTTCCTAAGTATACACAAACAGTAAGTCCTGCAGAGAAGCATCCCCCCCAGACAAGCCTGGGTGCCTGGAAAAGACAGAGAATAGCCAAGCTGCCTGGAAGAGGCTCAGACCAACTAAGTTGCCTTGAAAGGACACAATGTACCCTGTTGAGATGCATGTAAGTTGTGTAGTGAGCTCCAGGTTTCTGGCTTTTACTAGCCATCACCTATGCCGGCATGAGCTTTTGATGATAGAGCTGACTTTGGGTTATTTTTGCTCCTGTAAATAACCTATTACCCATATTCTTTTATGTAATGTTTGTAAAACTCACTTACTAAAGGCATGCACCGTTAATCCCAGGACTAAGGAGGCAGAGGCAGGTGAAACTCTGTGAGTTGCAGACTGGCCCACTCTACAGAGCGGCTTCTAGGACAGCCAAGGTTACACGAAGAACTCTGTCTTAAACTAACCAACCAAACAAAAAACAACACAAGCAGCAAGAAGCCATTGTTTTACCAAGTTGTACTTTGGTGGTACCATTACTGTCATCTGTCATGGGTTTCCAATGTGGGCTGTGTAAGGGTTTGTTCATGTCTTCATGGGAATAGTGTCACATGACATATGTAGACATTTTTCTTGTCATTAACTCCTAAACTATATAACAACTAGTAGGATAATAGATCCATTAATTAATTATAATTATAAATGATCTAGAGATGATTAAAGAACTCAGGCTGGGCAGTGGTGGCGCACACCTTTAATCCCAGCACTCGGGAGGCAGAGGCAGGCGGATTTCTGAGTTCGAGGCCAGCCTGGTCTACAGAGTGAGTTCCAGGACAGCCAGGGCTACACAGAGAAACCCTGTCTTGAAAAAACCAACCAACCAACCAAACAAACAAACAAAAAAAACCCCTCAGGATTATATGTGTAGGTATAATCATGTGCATAAGCTTAATATAACACAAAATATATCATTTTATATAAAGGACCCCATCACTGATAGATTTTTGTATTTTCATGGAGTCTGAAACCCATCTTCTCTTGATATATAAGGATTGTTGTAGTATAGATATAAGTTAAGGACAAATCTGCTAGTTGCTTACTCGAAGTTCAACCTCAGGAACAATGTCTCTCCAGAGGCTCAAAACTCAGAAATTCACATCTCTTTGGGAACATATACTTTTTCAGGAACACAAATCTCTTTAGGATCTCATATCTTAGTAACCAAAATCTCTTCAGGATCTCACATCTCCTCAGGAACCCATATCTTCTCAAGGTCTCACATCTCAGGAAGCCCTCTTCTTAGGAATGTATACCTCTTTAGGAACCATCTTCCCAGACATCTATGTACTTCTTCACAGCAACCCTCAGCTCTGTAGGAGAGCACATCCCCTCCGGAATGCATGGCTCCACAGGCACACTCATTTCCTAATCCCACATTTCCTTTCAGTAGAGAAGGTGGCTCCTTAGTGAGCCCTCATTTCGGGGAGTCATTGCCTTCTGTGCCGAGTAGGGCTCCTCTGATTCCACGGTGTGGAATCATATTCACTCATGTCTTCTATATATAGCTCAGTCCTGACCCTCTAAACTCGAGTGCCGACTACAGTTTGGAGATTAATAATTTTAAGATCAATAAAAGGAATGGATAATATAGTGACAACTAACCTTAAAAATCTCAGAAAACCAATTTTCCCTAAGCAGCTGAAGTGTGGAGGAAAGCATAAGCTGAGTTTTTATTTATAACACAGAGTAATGCCTGAATTTACCCAGCATTCCAAGAGCTGCGAAGACCCTGGGCCCTGCAACAAGGGAGCAATCTGCGCAGGAGTTTTCTACAGTCCATGCTAACTTGAATCTTGAACTTTCTACTCTGGGATCAGGATATGTGAGGAATACACCATAATGTTCAAGAGCTTGGTCATGGCATCTCCAGAGCCCTGCCTCACTCAGCAGCTATATGGCCCTGGATGAAGTAAGTTATTTGAGACTCGGTTCCTTCTTCCTAAAGTGTAATATGTGAAGATGAAAAAAAATTAATAAAAATAAAATGCCTGGATCATAGTATATATGCAACAGGTAGGACTTCATCCCCATTTTCTCTATCCTCCTTCTCTGCATCATTGTCATCAACACTACCTTTATCATTATCATTATCATTATCTTTATCATTATCATTATCACCTCCATTCTCTTCTTCCTCTTCATCTTCATGACCTTTATCTTCATTCATCATCTGTACCATCTGCATCATCCTCATCATCAACACCTCTATCATCATCTTCATCATCATCTCCATCATCGTTGTCATCTTCATTATCCTTTTTATCTTCATCATCTTCATAACCGTCATTGTCCTTCATGTCATTTCTGCTTCTCTGTCATGATGCACACCCAAAGATTCAGGCCATGTCACCTGAGGACTGACTTGTGGTGATGTTTCTGTGGAACTCCTGGCACACTGTCCTAGGGCAGGTGCACAGAGGAAGAATAGAAAACCTTGAGCAACTAAGAAAGAAGTTAATATTTTGAATTTATACCATTGGTAAATGGTAAATAGTAAGGCTAATGGATAGTCCTATATGTGTTCTAATGTTTTGTTCGTTAAGGATGCCTAGAGTCATGGCAAGCTAATGGTGGATTATGTTGTCCCACTTGGAACTAGGTAACTGTAGAAAAATTCTTTAATAGAGCGATGAAATTTGGATTCTAGGGAGATAGCTCAGCAGGCAGAGATGCAAAGCCTGATGATTTGAGTTCCACCCATAGGACCCATGTGGAGAGAGGAGAAAATCAGTGGTGACATCAACGGTGACATCAACAGTGACAAGCTGTCCTCTGGCTTTCACATGTGTGTCATGTGTCATATGCACCCATACAGTACATACATAATGCATATATACATAATGCATACATACATGCATACATACAAGCATGCACACATACCATCCATCCATCCATACATGCATACATACCATACATACATGGGGAAAAGGTACATTTGACTTGACATAGTGGAATATGCCTGTAATTCAGGAAGCAGAGACGGCAAGATTGAGGGCTACATGGACCACATAGCAATATTTGGTTCCCTAAACCAAACCTACTAAATAAAGCCCAACAACAACAACGAAAGGAAGTATGGTTATTCTCCTTTTCTGGAGGATACAGAATTAATCATGAAGGGGACCTCTCATTTTGGATGAAATACATTAGAAAGATAATTCTTTAAGCATTCACACTGTAACAAAGATCTAACACAGAGTGCTATCTACTTAATACACCAAAAGTCGAATAATATGGATGAGCTCCCTTATTGGTTATCCAGTGCAGAGTGGTTAGCCCTGAAACCATACACATATAACAACCCAAAATGGACTGAGCAGATTGTATTGCACAGACACATAGATACACACACACATACATTTATATATCAATAATAAGAGAAATGGGCTATGAACTTGCGAGTGGGGAACATGGGTGAGGTTTCAGGGAAGGTATCTGGGAAGGGCTGGGAAGAGGAAAGGGAAGAGAGAAAGTGATAATATCATATTTCAATTAAAACATATTAATAATAAACTATGAAAAGGAATCTAGTGAACTAAAGCAACAGTAAGAACACATGTTTCTGCAGTATGCATAAGGAGGGAATGTATGCAATACGAACCTAGGGACAAAGAAACATTTTCATAAAAGCTGAAAAACACATAAGGTTGTGGATATTCATAATAACTCAAAATAGCCTCCCTATCTCTGTTTTGTAAATGGCAGCTTTGTGCCTATGAAAATGTCCACTTGCTAATTCTGTGTAACTCAAATCTAGAGTTAAAGACCCCAGGCATAAAGTTTATATGCACATTATATTTGTTTTTCTAAAATAAACATATTTACCATGAAAAGTTCTGAAATCCTTCTTACTTACAGGGTTGTTTTTCTAATTTACCTTTTGGATGGCTTAGCTACAATCCTCTAGTTTCTTCCTCTAGTGATAGAAGAGTCTGCCAAGTGTTCAGGTAAGATGATCGGGGTACCCTTCTACAATACGGATATTCCACTATAAAATGAGAATATTTAAGGACAGATATTTATTTTTTCTTGGAAATAGACAAAAACCTTAACTCTGTAAGGACAAAAATAGGAAAGGTGGAAACAAAATGTAACCCACCTGAAACTTTCTGGGCAGTTTTAATGATGTATCAGATGCTGTAACATGTAGCAGAGATAAGTTAATACAACTTATTTATTTTATAATTCCTGACCATGTGTAGGTTGGCACTTGGGAACGTTGCTTTCTCTATAATTTTTTTTTCAATGATATAAATGAAAACACTGTGAACTGAGAAAACACGTGCTGGATTTCTTGTCCCAGTCGTTTCTGGCATTTTATTTTCTTAGTCATAGTTACATACTACTTTTAAAAACATTTATTGGGGCTGGTGAGATGGCTCAGTGGGTAAGAGCACCCGACTGCTCTTCCGAAGGTGATGAGTTCAAATCCCAGCAACCACATGGTGGCTTACAACCACCCGTAATGAGACCTGACGCCCTCCTCTGGTGAGTCTGAAGTCAGCTACAGCGTACTTATGAAGAATAATAATAAACTAATCCTTGGACCGGAGAGAGCAAGTGGGACCAACCAGAGCGAGCAGCCGAGCGGGGCAGACCAGAGCGAGAACGAGGGAAAAAAGAATATTAAAAACATTTATTTATTTATGTGTATGACGGCTGGGCGTGGAGGCTGAGGAGAACTTGGAGTTCTTTCTTCTCACCATGTGGGTCCCTGGGATTGAACTCAGATAGTCAGGATTGGGGGCAAGTGCCTTCACCAGCTGAGCCAGCTAGCTGGCCTACAGCAGCTGTTTTTAAAATGGAGATTTGATTGCTTATGATTTCGTGGAGCATTGTGAGGTTTGGATACGGCATTTGTGGAGGAATGTTTAACTTTTATCTCTCACGGCAGATAACGGATACCATGGTGTGAGTTTAGAGTATTCAGTGATTCGGACTGGTCCTTATCACTCCATAGTTTATTGTAATTTCTTGCGCAGGTGCATTATGAACTTCTGTGTCTTGTACCACAATGCATGGCAAGATGCCTACTTTGTCGTTGAATGCTGGGATTGTTGTACTGTCGTTGAGTACTTTTTAATATATATTTATATTTGTCTATGCGTATGTGCCTAATAAATGCATGTGCACAAAGTACCTTCAGTTGCTCATGGAGGCCAGAGGGCACTGGGTCTCCTGGAACCAGGGTTACAGGTGGTTGTGAGCTGTCTCGTGTGGGTGCTAGGAACCGAACCGCGTCCTCTACAAGATCAGTGAGTGCTCTTCTTCAACCTTCTCTCCCACCCCTGTTGCTGAATAATCTGTTAAAACTCCTGGACCATCCGATGATACCTAGGCCTCTTGTGGTGAGAACTTAATCCGTGATGAGTCTGGTGCATGCTGACTCAATAACTAAGAAAACCACCTCTATCTCGAATGGAGGGAGTCAAAGTGTAAATATCGATCACACTTAGAGGCTCCCCATTCTGTGCACTGGGGGAGAAGGAGAGTTTCCCCGTGCAATGCAAAAAGGCCTTGGAAATGGGTGGCAAGTGCTCGACTCAGCGGGAAGCTGAGGTCCTTGGACTTGAGGTCAGGAAGGGCACAGGTGCAGGGGATGGCTGAGCGCTCTGGCACGCGCCAGTTGATTCTTCAAGCAGCCAGTAAGCGGCACTGTGCCCCGGCGCTGGCGGCCTGAGGAGCGGGCTGCGGATTACCTGCAGCAGCCGGGGCTGGCAGCTCCTCCCCGCCCGCCCCCAGCCCGCCCCCGCCGCTGCACTAGCCGGGCTCCGCGGGCTCCGGGCACTCGCTGGCGGGAGCCGGGGCCGAGCGCGCCGGGCAGTGGGGCCTCTTCCCTGCGTCCTCACGCCGGGCTGCCCTCCTCCCGCACCGTGCGGCGCAGGGAGGCCCCGCGCCTCGGCCGCCCCCGCGCGCCCGCCTCCGCCGCGCTGCAGGGGGACCGACCGCTGGGCTCTCGGCTCCAGCAGCGCGGCCCCCTGGGCGCCTCGGGCTCCTGGCTGTGGCCGCCGCAGGGGCAGCGACTGGAGTAGCAGCCGCTGGAGCCCCCAGAACATCCCGGGTAGCAGTGACTAGAGCGCCCAGAGAAGCCGCAGCAGCAGCAGTAGGAGCAGCATAAGTGGCCGCGGTCGTGGGGCTCCGCCGGGCTCCGGAGCCGGCCAAGCCAGGAGCGCGGAGCCATGGCTGATGCGGGCGAAGGCGAGGACGAGATCCAGTTCCTGAGAACTGTAAGTGTCACGTCGCGGCGCGCATCTCCCAGGGGAAGGGGTGCCTGGGAACCCCCCGCAGGGTCCCCGTAGAGTGACAGTCGGCTGCGGGGCCGCCTCTGGTCTGCCAGAGGCGCCCCAGTGATGCTGTAGGGGTCTGCATCACCACATGTGTGCAGGTGTGTGAGTCTGGCCAGGGAAGGGCAGGACGCGTGTCTGTGCGCGCATGTGGAAAACCAAGAGGACCCAGTGCGGTGACAGCGTGGCGAGCCAGCGGGAGGCACCCGGGCGGGCGCTACCCAGCTGCGGGAGCCGGAACTGGCCAGGGACCACTCTGATCGACTCAGGCTAGGGTGCAGGGCTGCGTGTTCCGTGGGGCGCACTTAGCGTGGCGGCTCTGGCTTTGGCCGTCCCTGGGGCTTCAGGCTGAGTCTGTGCGCTGTCACGGAGTGAAGACATCGCAATCCGAGTACTTGGCGGTGTCGCTCATATAGTGACTGGCCAGGGCTGAGAAGGCTGCCCCCCAGGGTGCCCCCAAATCAGGCAGATACCAATGCCATGGTGGCTTGCTCCGGTGGTCCCCACGGTTCCCGGCATGGTGCCATGCTGGTTTTCGTGACGACAGCTTGCAGAGCGCATTGGAACCGTGTGTGTGTGTGTGTGTGTGTGTGTGTGTGTACGCGCGCGCGCGCGCGGACTGCATGAAAGAATTTACAGAGGTTGAGCATCATGAACATGTGTCGCTCTTTAAACGCTGGCTTGTTGAATCCCGAGTGCAGCAAAGTGCGTGCCTGCAAGCAAGTGATGTGTGTGTGTGTGTGTGTGTGTGTGTGTGTGTGTGTGTGTGTGTGTACAAGGGGAGGATGGCTGCTCGGGATTTCCATATTGTGTGGTAGGCAGGGAAAGACTGGCCTCACTCTAATAAGATTCCAAGTGCCTCTTGGCGCTGCTGCCTTCCTTCCTGACTGTTCTACACTGCAGATACTTCCCAGCCGCCTGCTTGCTCACCTCCAAACCTTTCAGTCTGCTCCAGCACCAAAGAAATGCAGGAACTCCCCATCACATCAATCTGCTTAGCCTTTTCTGCATCATCCCAGTCTCTCCTTCCCTACCTCTCCTCTTTCCCCAAGAATATCCCCCCCACCCCCGACAGGATTCCTGGACTTTCCACCCAAGACGGCCTTTTCTGCTGGGATTTCTTCCCAGCAGTCTTAACGTTCCACTTCCAGGTACAGTCCCTTCCAGATTCACAGAAAACACCACAGATGGGGAAAATTTGAAATACTAACTAGAAGATAACTTTTAGGTATTCGGATAAAACCTGAATGGTGTTATTAGGAGCCCATTCCACTGCACACTTTACTTTTTCCCAGTATTTGGGGGAGGGGGGAGATGGTGGTGGGTCATTTGCATTCCAGAGAGGCCTGTGAGCACAGATTAGTGGTCCAATCAGGGGAACACTCATCTGAGCTGAGCAAGGCCCAGACATTTAGACAGCATCTTCACTAAGACATTGCTTATGAAGGCATCCAAAGCCTTCTAGCCATATAGTTTATTCCGTTTCTTAGTGGACAATTGTCTAAAAGTTCTCTTTTGTTTTCAACAAGTCAAGTCGTAGCCTCAAAAGCCAAGGCACGTCCTTTTAGGCAGATTACATTTTTAGCTGCTGTGTAGCTTTAAAATTCAGTTTGTCCCAGACTCTACGGGGTTAAAATTAGCTAGGAAATTTTGGCTGGTTTTGTGAGTCCAAGGGCTCCCTGCAGGCTTAAATGCTAAGCCCAGCTTATAGAGGTGCTGTTATCAGAATGTTTAATGGGGACTGAGGTACTGTGCCTGCCTGTAGGGTTTTTTTTTCTTTCCACATATAAAGTCATGTTAACTCTGCCACTTAGCAGCTGCCTGTCAGTCAGAGCAACACCTTTGATAAGTGGGGCTTGGGTAAGGTCTGGCAGTCCTAGGCGGGGATTCTTCTTTTAATAAAACGTTGGTAGGTTGTTGTACTGATGATAAATGACCTTGAAGGAGTAGCATTGTGGGGAAGGGTGTGTGTGTGTGTGTGTGTGTGTGTGTGTGTGTGTGTATGTGTATGTGTGTGTGTATATGTGTGTGTGTGTGTGTGCCATTCATATCTGAAAGGAATGCATCTTTTTCTGAGCTTGTGATTCTAATACAATAATTCTCAAGTCTTTCCCCAGCTCCCCAGTCTGCTGCCCTGAATCCTTCCCGTTTTATTCTTTAACCTGAGCGTGTTGATGGTTCGGGGATAGTAATGAGGTTAGCAAAGGCAAGTGTGCCATCTCGTTGTTATCTTCACCCCCTCCCCACCCCTGGGGACAGTTTTTAAAATGTGCAAGTGTCATTGTGATTATTTCATTTTGTGTTTATTTATTTATGTTCACACTTGATAGCCTAGGCTGGCCCCAAATCAGGCAGAAAAAAATGCCATGGAGGTAGGCCACCTAGGCTGGCCTAGGCTATCAAGTGTGAACATAGGGTGGTAGAGAATATGTAGCATAGGATGATATAGAATTCCTGGAGATCCTGTCTCACTCTTCAGAGGGCTGAGATTACAGGACTCACCATACCAGGTTTCATTTTTTTTCCTTTTCTTTTTAATATTTTAAAAATTCCAGGCTGGCTTTGAACTTGCTTTGTAGCTAAGGATATCCTTGACCTATTGATTCTTCTGCTTCTCTCTCCTGAGTACTGAGATCATGTTCATGGCAGGTTGATATGGTTCTGGAAGAATGAATGCAGGGCTTTGTGTGTGCCAGGCAAGCATATCCCAGACCCTCATTTTTTTTTTTTAAGGGCACATGTACCAAAGAGCATTGAGATTGCATATTTTGATATACTAGTTTAACTGAGGTTTTGCTGAGAGTAATAGACAGAGCTGTTGTACATAAAAAATTAGTCATGGGGATACTGTGGCTGTGCTGTGCACCAGACATTTACACAATCTGATTAGCTTACCCTGATTATTATCATGTCAATTGGGTTTGGATTCTGCACACTGAAGCATGGCTACCATTCACAGCTCCTCCCCTTTTCCTTTCTGAGAGAGGTCTGAGATGGTTGCTAAGGGACATAAAGGTGACATCTTTAATGGAGCCTTTGCGTGAGTTGTGTCTTCTTTGTTGCTATCAAGGATGCCTTCATTTTGAGGGTTTTGTCACTGTCAGCCTAACATCCGTCCAGTTCCCATCTCTTTTCTTCATGGCTGGTTTTATTGTCTGCCAAGATTCCTTCCCAGCAGGTGATAGGTGGCTTCCCTACCAGATGGAGACACGCTCCCTCTGATCTGTTTATATTTGCAAGGGCTGAGAAGTTGCTTCAGATGTGCGTAGCTCTTGAGACAGATGAATCACCCTATCATAAAATAAACTGTTAGCACCTAATGGATTTGCCCGCCATGTCCAGACACACGCATGATTTGAGATGCTGTGGCTTTTTTTTTTTTAATGAGCTTGCCAACATAGCAATGAACTTTAATTTGGTATTTAAAAACATAGATTATTTGGTTTTTTTAAAGCTTTATTTATTTATTTATTTATTTATTTATTTATTTATTGTGTGTGTGTGCGCGCGCACGTGCATGTGCAGGTGCTCACATGCATACATATGTACTCTCTGGTGTTCTAGTGGTGGTCAAGGGACAACTTACAGAGGTTAATTCTCTCTTCTTATCATGTGGATCTTGGGGATCGAACTCAGGTTGGCCAGGCTTGGCAGAAAGTACAGTTACCCGCTGAGCCATTGCCAGCCTAACACTAATTTTTTTCTCAAGCAGCCTTGTACAATTTCACAGGTGCTATTAAGATACGCCTTCAACTTAAGAATATATGTGTTATTAAATGACCTTGGTAGGGGTTATGTTTTTCAGCCCTTTGCTTTTTTTTTTGTTTTGTTTTTTTATTTGTTTGTTTTGTTTTGTTTTTCATCATTGTAAGTATAGTTGAACTACTCTGGTCACATCCTGGGTCATATAGTTAGTATATGTACACAAAGAGACTTTAAATTTCGGTCCTGGCTGCAGAGATCATTCTATTGGGAAGGTTGGAAACCTTTGCAGAAGGAGCTCTTTCCTGGGAGAATTTCCTTCCCTGCTTGTCTGTCTTGCTCCAGAGTGACAGAGAGCATCTAAGGAATTGCCAATCCGCTCATAGCGGTAAAAAGAAACAATGAAGGTCAGCGATCAGTCCTGCGAGGGCTGGTGGTGGCGATGGCTCACAGTGGTGTGTAGAGGACAGGAAGATTGCTAGTGTGAAAACAGTACCTCGCAGCAGACAGGAAGGAACCCCAAGCTTTTCCTTTGGCTTCAGGAGTGTCAACGGAGAGGATCTATCCAGCTGTGGGTTTTTGCTTTCTTGGTCTTGAAACTACAGATAGCTTGAGATAAAAATGCACCACGGCACTTTCTCAAGGAACTGATGGAACCCCTTCCTCAAAGCCCAGGATATGTCATTAGACTTTAAAAGAGAACCAAAACCGAAATCACTTAGAAGTCAGTGTATACACTTTGCAAGAAGGGCAGGATGTAAAACACCCAGAACATTAATTTATTTGACATCCTGCCTTATTTGTGCTTCGGCCTTTGATAACTTTTAATTTTCTAAGTCAAGACTGAATGATCTAAAGACAGATGATAGCCAGGGCCACCTGAGTGGCTGCAGATAGTGTCTAAATGAGAGAGGGGGGGGCTGATAAGGCATTCATCTGCCCCCCCCCCCCCCCGAGACTCAGTGGGAAGTTCTGGTGATGCAGAAACTCGTTTGCTAAGCACCTTCTGCATGTATGCCATGATCTTGGGTGTTGAAGAAACATTTGGAATAAGTAGAGAAAAGATTTCAAGGCTGACTGACTAATCAAAGAGAAAAAACAGCATGTAGCCCACCTTTTGTCTCAGGTGGGTTGAGCCTCTGCCCCCCCACCTCCAGTCATATAGAGAATGAAATCGAAGCCTTGCTCGAGGGCCACACATTTGCCTGGAGTTCTTTCTGTCCTTATATTGACCTTGTCTGTATCCCTTCTCATTTCTCCCCCTTGTCCTTCCTGCCTGCTTCAGAAAGGCCAGTCTTGGTCTTCCTTTCTGAGCCACAGTCTGCAAACATCCTGCACCCTGCTCTGTTCTTCTCTGCGTGTCCCCCTCTCCACATCTCTGTTTGGTTTTCTTGTCATCTGTTCATCCCCCCTCTCTGGTTTGACCCTGATGCCCCATTCCACAGCCTCTCTCCTCCAGATGTGGCTTCTGCTTCCGGTCTTCACCTCTTTGTGACTTCCTAACTTCTTGTTCCTGGACACCTTGGGAACCCCTGCTTCCCGAACCTAACCTCCTCTCTTCTTCTGCTCCCCTGAAACTCATTTAGAAGGTGCTCACTTGACCCTCTGTTGTGAAGCTACTTCGTGTGGTCATGGAGGCAGGGCGCATCCTGCTGGGCTATTTCTATGTATTTTTTGAGTGTGCTTTTAGGGTTCACTTTGTTATCCTCAAAGATTCCGTTCTGTTTCTTCTGTGCCTCTTCTGCCTTCATAACTTTACGTGTGTGTCAAAATCTGGGATCTTGGAAGGGAGGAGGGGGAACCACAACTTCTTTCAGACCTGAGGGCCAGAGCTGGAAGGAGTCTGTGTGCTCTTTACATTAAGGGCACCGATCTTATATGCAAGGGAGTCCGCCCCACCTATTGATACCATCACTTTGAGGTCTGGGATTCCAATGTGAATTTGAAAGGAGCATAAAAGACCAGAGAGCCAGCACCATGCACTCCAACCTTCATTACCCGACATCCCTGACAAACACACCGCTTTGAGTCCTCCTTGCCATTTGGAGAGGGTTTCCTTCCATACCTCAGTTGAGAGTCCTGGCCCTCCCAGGCTCACTTTTCCCCTTCAGGCATGAGCTTTTATGATCTGCCTGTTCACACTTTGGTTGACTGTCTCTGTCTTCCACAGGCTTATCTGCAATCGCTCCAGCTAACTTAAGTTCACTCTCTGACCTTAACTCCACCCCCAATCTGCTATATACATTTTTATCACTTTATCTCATGCAGACTGTGTCGGGGCATATTAATTTCCCGGGGTTAACATGTCAGCTATCAAGGACAGGTTTGAGGGAAATCTATGGCAATCGCACTATCAGGGCAAATAGTCAATAGACCTCCCTCCATTGTGAGAATCCCTCAAATGTGTGCGCTAGTGGAGGTGACATTCCTGTAGAGACACTGGCCTAGGAAGTCTGGTGGGTGAGATGAGGTCAGAGGACGCCAGCATGGCACGAGGGAATACCATTCTGAGAGTGGCAGGGTCAGAAGTGTCAGGGTTGAGAACACACAGTGTCCATTTGCTCCTTTGAGGGCATCCAGGGTATTCTGAAGACACATTCTGAATAGTTCTAGACATTGGTGGAAGTTCTTCTGGTCTCACAGATAGTCTCAGCCTAGAGGAATGCTGACACACCTGTCTGGCAACCCCCACCCAATGTTATTGACTATTTCTTGAAGGCCTGTCTGTGTGTGCTGTCTCCTGTGGGACTCTTAAGTACTGCTCACTTATTTTCTTGTGAAATTCTTACTGAGATCCTCGGAGTTTGGTACAGAGAAGGAGAGCCATCAGCCAGGATTGGCAGATACAGGGGTTGGCTATGGGGTTGTAGCCCCAGGTGGCCATTCCGGAGCCCCTACTCATCCGCAGGGTGAAACAGGTACCTCTCGCCTGGAGGTTGTATTTAAAACAACAGGCTTCTGCTTTTCTCTTTCCCATGTGTATGTGTATATACATATATATGTGGTTACATGTACACGAGTGTGTGTGTGTGTGTGTGTGTCTAGATCAGAGCTCAGCCTCAGGTGTTAGTCTTCAGGAGTCATCCACTTTGTTTACTGAGACAGAGTCTCTCACTGGAACCCAGGGCTTGCTGATTAACCTAAGTTGGTTAGCCAACAAGCTCTGGGGATCTTTCTATCTCTGCCTCTGCAGCAGTGGCATTACAAATACACAACACCACACCCGGTGCTGGGAAGTCACACTCAGGTCCTCACACCTAAGTCCTTCTCGACTTCTTTAGAAATCTCTACACCATCAAATGTGCATATTTTATCCGACTTAACACTTGGTGAGAATGTGCACCACACAGTAGGACCCTTGTTCCATGTTGGTCGACTTGCTCTGACTCTATAAGACTGGATGATTCACACAGACATGAGTGATTTCTTGCAAAATTGCATGATTCTATGACTTGACTATGAAATCTCCTTACAAGCTCATGCTTCATATGTGTTCCGTACATAGTGGTGCCGTCTAGGGAGTGGAGGCTTTAGCACATGGGCTTTTTGGCAGAAGTGGGTCCCTTTGAGACTGCAGCTTAGCCTGGTTTCTGCTAGTCTCTGTTTCTTTGTCTGTCATGATGTGGCCATCTTCTGCCACCCTGCCACGATGGGCAGAGATTCTCTTAAGCTGTTTGTATCGGGTAATTGCGTTTCAGTAATATCGAAGTCGCCAATGCAGGAAGCAGGTACTTAAAGCATGCTTTGTTCATTGCACTTTGTCAGGTACCTATGAAGGGCCACGGCGCTATGGGAAGACATGGGCCATGCAGTGTAGGGATGGTGGGACAATTGGACCTTGTACATACAAGCGGGAGCCTTAAGCTCTTCTTGTGGGGACTGTGACCGGTGTGCTTTCAGGAGGGACAGAAGTGGTGAACATGGCCTTGATCTTTGCCAGATGGAGCTAGGGGCAGTAAAAGCATATTGTAGTTCACATTAAAGATGACAACACAGAAGGAGTCTCCCTCTCATAGGAGAGAGGGGACACTTTTACATGTGTCACTAAGGACAATGCCACCACTGGGCATTATGACTGGCTCCCAAGTGCTAGTATGCTGGTTCACGGGAATGTCTGGAGAGCGTTTCATCTTGAGTCACAGACAATGGAAAGCTGCCACTAAATGTCTTTAGTGAGTGTCAGAGAACCATGAGTGCTCAGTTCCACTGCTGTCCTCTTGGAGACACTCCAGAGCAGTGTTGTCTTCCGCAGATGGGGGTCATTCTTGAGTGTGTGCCGCAGACTATCCCCTTCTTGGGTCCCTTATCTGCATGGAATGGGTCTCTGGTGGCAAGTGGGCGAAGGAGTCTGCGAATGACAAGCAAAGACGACACGAGAGAGCATGTTGAGTTTGAGTGTAATTTGTCAGGTAGAGCATCAAACTTTTTATACAGAAGAGTAATAAGAAACCAGGCGAGATACATCAGCCGAGTTACAGTGACACAATACAAAAGGAATGCATACATCAAAAGATGGCGGGGACAGAAGGGAGCCAGGTGTAATGCTAGTCTATGGTTAAGCCCACCACCAGGGGTTCTTAGTAAATGCCTGATTATGCTGATTCTTTGGGCCTAGTGAAGAAACCTGTCTCAGGGGGATTCCCTAACTCTTTCATGGTAAACCCACCTATTCGCTAGGCCATTGTGTATTCCCTTGTTTGGGTGGGACTGTCCTAAGTAATCACTCTGCAGACTAGCCCTGAGCTGTTCTAGCTCTGTTCTTTGTAATGCCTAATTAGTTTCACCTTCTCCACTAGAAGTAAAATTGAATGTTACTGAATAGGTAACATTCTTACTGAATTCCTACTGAATTCCAAGCTCCATTCTTACCGAATTCCTACTGAATTCCAAGCTCTTCGGCTTCAAGGATTTTCTAGGACGTTGGAACACTGGTGGAGGCTCACCTATGTCAGAATTCAATCTTTAAAGGCACTTATAATAAAACAATACTGAAAGAGAGCACACACCATACTAACTCAGGGATAGGGTTTGAGTATACGGGTTATGAGAAGGTCAAGGTTCCAGGAGGCATAGTTTCCTTGAAACTCTTTGCCTCGTGAGTGCTTCCAGGCCTCTCAGCCTGTCAAGCAGACTTCACTGGAGTGGGTGTAGCAAGTGTGGACCTCTTGTTCTTTGTCATGAAGGACCAAGTCATCCAAGGCAGCCTGCAGAAGCTGTCCCATTGAGTCTGTCTTCCACAGAGAAGGACAGCAGATGTGTGAAGGTGAAGAGATGACTGTGCTGTGCTGTTTATCATGCATGAGGTACTGGCTGCCTGCCCGCCTGTGTACTACATGGTACCTGGAGCTTAGACACAGACATCTCCACCATTATTCTTCCCTTCAGAGTTCGTACTGTCTCTGTTGGGTGGGGTAAAGAAGAAGGGTGTACTGGCTAGTTTTTGTGTCAACTTGACACAGCTGGGTTATCACAGAGAAAGGAGCTTCAGTTGGGGAAGTGCCTCCATGAGATCCAGCTGTGGGGTATTTTCTCAATTAGTGATCAAGGGGGAAAGGCCCCTTGTGGGTGGGACCATCTCTGGGCTGGTAGTCTTGGGTTCTATAAGAGAGCAGGCTGAGCAAGCCNGTAAAGAACATCCCTCCATGGCCTCTGCATCAGCTCCTGCTTCCTGACCTGTTTGAGTTCCAGACTGACTTCCTTTGGTGATGAACAGCAATGTGGAAGTGTAAGCTGAATAAACCCTTTCCTCC
The DNA here is from genome assembly GCA_902729485.2 of Mus minutoides. Lineage (NCBI taxonomy): Eukaryota > Metazoa > Chordata > Mammalia > Rodentia > Muridae > Mus > Mus minutoides. The sequence continues at coordinate 2,496,588 of LR749494.1, read as the reverse complement.
CCAACTTGCTTCTTGGTCATGATGTTTGTGCAGGAATAGAAACCCTGACTAAGACAAATTGGTACCAGCAGAGTAGGGTATTCCTGTGACAACCTGACCATGTTTTGGGGAGGACTGTGGAAGGGCTTTGAAACTTTGGGCCAGAAGATCCATTCTGTGTTAAGAGCTCTGTGGGATGATGTGTAGGAGCTTGGAAGATAATGTTGAGAACAGTGCAGAAGATGGAGGCCTGGCTTGTGAAATTTCAGAGGGAAAATTAAAGACTCTTTTCAGGGCCATTGTTACTTTGTGAAGATTCTGTGGTTCTGGTTAGCTGGGGCTGAAGAATCAGCTGTGATTAACAAGATACCAGAACTACTAAAGTTAAAACTTGGCATTACTGGGACTATTGATGCTGGTTAGCTGGAGCTAAGAAATTAGCAGTTATTAAGAAGAGTCCAGCATCATTGAGGTGATATCTTCTGGGAAATGTTTTCTGAAAGCACAAGGAGGCTGTGTTCCAGAGATAGCCATGGTTGTACCTTGTGTTGTGACTGGACTTGGTAATGTGTAAGAGTTACCTAGGTGCTACTGGTTTTGGAGGCATGAAGGGGTCATGCAGAGCACCTGAGGCCACAGAAGCACTGTGAGAGGCCATGGAAGGCCATTGGTGAAGGTGCAGCCTCAGTTGCAAATGATGGCCCAGGACTGAAGGGGTCATGCAAAGGAGTTGAGGCTTGCCACCATGAAGAGAGCCTATGAGAGGCAGTTGGTGAAGCCTAGTTAAAGTGGAAGATAGTAGCATTTTGGAGATGCCAGTACCATGAGATGACCACCAAGAACAGCAGCAGCAGTGGAGTCCAGGCAGCTGGAGCCTAGAGAACAATGTGTGTGCTACAAAGGGCATGGCTGGAGAAGTGACCCAAGCCCTTGGAGGAGCCCAGAAGATTGTGAGTTGGATCCCAGACACTGGACGGTTAGTGATTGATTTTTGCTTTTGATTGTGACTGTGCCCTGATATTTTTCCCTCTTGTAGGAAGTTTTTTTGTGAAGCCCACAGTTAAGAGACCTTGAATTTTTAAAGTACTTTGAATTTTATTTTAAAAGGATTGAACTTTTAATATGTAAAGACTGTGGGACTTTTAAAGTTATTTAAGATCTTGGGGATGAGTAAGAACTAAGGATTGAGGCTTACTAGTGATGTATTTGTGTGTCAAGTTGACAAGGGGTCAATTGTACTGGCTAGTTCTTGTGTCAACTTGACACAGCTGGGTTATCACAGAGGCGCTTCAGTTGGGGAAGTACCTCCATGAGATCCAGCTGTGGGGTATTTTCTCAATTAGTGATCAAGGGGGAAAGGCCCCTTGTGGGTGGGACCATCTCTGGACTGGTAGTCTTGGGTTCTATAAGAGAGCAGGCTGAGCAAGCCAGGGGAAGCAAGCCAGTAAAGAACATCCCTCCATGGCCTCTGCATCAGCTCCTGCTTCCTGACCTGTTTGAGTTCCAGACTGACTTCCTTTGGTGATGAACAGCAATGTGGAAGTGTAAGCTGAATAAACCCTTTCCTCCCCAACTTGCTTCTTAGTCATGATGTTTGTGCAGGAATAGAAACCTTGACTAAGACAAAGGGGAAATGTCTTACTTTGTAGAACATTGGGATGGAGGCTGGGAACAGATCCTACAACAGAAGAGACTGGTGGGGAGGGAGGGACCTGATCCTCCTGTGTTCTATCTGAGGCTTCAAGGGGGAAGCTGAAGAATTTTCTGCACAGGAGAATTTTCAGGCTGCTGAAAACGAGCTTCAGGGATCCTGATCCAACTCTACAGTTTTACCAGGAAGGGAAATGGAAGGACAAAGATTTTTGGATCCATTTAATTCCTCTCAGACATGAGAGCCATAATTCATCTGCTTCCTGGAACAATTCATTTAGTCTACAAAACTGTTAATTGCAGGTCTACACATCAGGAAACCGAGCTGCAGAGGCTGAGATGACTTTCTCAAGGGCAATTTATGAGTGAGTGATGTTGGTGAGCTAGGTTCTTTCAGATGCCAAATCTTCCTTCCTCCTCCCCCTCCCTCCTCTTCTCCCCCTCCCTCCTCCTTACCCCTCCCTTCTTCTTACCCCTCTCCTACCTCCTCCACACCCTTCCCTCCTCTTCTCATCTCTCTTCCCTCCTCCTGTTCCCTCCCTTCTCCTCTTTCCATCTCTTCATTTCCCCTCTTCTCTCCTTTCTTTCCTGTCTGTTCTCCCCTCTATCCCCATCCCTTCCTCTGCCTAGAAACTTGCAGAAGCCTGACATGGATACATAGGAAGGGGTGATGACTATGCTCTCAGTGCCACTCATCCCTTAGGGCTCTCTCTGCCTTTCATTGGCCTCTGAGTGGTTTAAAACTCCTGGAAGTTGTAGTTATGGTTCTGGAAACTCAGACTGCGTCTGGGGGATGCACTGTGGGTCTGGCCGGCCTGGGGAATGCACTGTGGGTCTGGCCAGCCTGGTACCTCTCGCGCTTTCATCTCCTCCTCCTAGAAGCTGCAGATTGTACTTGGGGATGTTCTGTTGGCGTCTGGCGACCTTGTGCTTGTGGAGTGCATGGGTTACTTGGTGGGCTTACAGATTCACATGGTTTCAAAGCTCTCCTTCCAAGCTGCTGTGATACCATCTTAGTCCTTTCCTTAAAGACGTGAAGCCCCGGTCATGAGCTCATTTTGTGTTTGTTTGAGTCATCTTGTTGCCTGGTTAGAGAAGTGATATGTTTCATAACACCAGGGTATCTCTAAAGGGGTGGGATGTGGTGAGTTTGGGTGAGGGGAGGAAAGGACTGGGGAGGAGAATGTGCACAAGGGCTATGGTGGTGTCTTGTTGGCTTCCTCCTCCTCCCCAGGAATACTTTCTCATTATGCTCTGCTCCGCGTCCTTCAGACTTCTGCCAGTGGGTGCTGGGGACACAACCCCCTTCCCCCGCCCCCTTGCAGCTTAGGAAAGCAGTTGCTGACCACCACATGACCCACCCCCTCCGTTTGCTTCTGTCCCTTGCTTCCAGCCCATTCCTTGGCAAGTGATCCTTTTATTAGACTGTTTCCAGTTTATCCCACAAGAGTGCCCGCTCACTCCTTGGCAGAGCCCTGATAGAACAGGCAGAGGACACAAAGGGGGCATGTTTGGGAAATAGACAAAGTGACGGCATGGATCATGGCAATCGCAGAAGGGCGGGGAACATTGAGACCAAGGCCAGGGATCTTACTTTATTTTTAAGGTAAGAAGGGCCTTGGGTCACTTGCTCTTTCCTGCCCTCTGGAGGGAGGGAAGCCAATCAGGCCTGTCTTCCAGGAAGACTGGCGAATCAGCAATTTATAAGATACGTTGGAACACTGAGAGCAGACTCTCCCTAGAAAGATACGTTGATATCCCCAGTATCTTGGACTGTGACCATATATGGAAGACCATATATGGAAGATCTTGACAGAAATAATCAAGTTGGAGTGAGGTCACTCCTACATGAACAGTGTTGTCATAGAGAGGGCTGGAAGGAGGGACCCACCCTCAGGGAGGCTGATGGGAAGACATGGGGAGAAAAGCTGTGCAGATCACAGTAATGCAACTAGCCATCAAGAAGCACTGAGGTTTTCAGGAGCTAGGGTGGGGAGTATTTGGGGCAGAGCCTCCCCAAATGTTATTCTATCAAAGGAGCCAAGCCTATATTAATACTCTACCTGTAGCTCTGGCCTTCTTATGCTGTGAGGTCACAGTGTCTGCGTCTGTTTAAAATATTTTGCTTTGTTGACAAAGCCCAGATGTAGAGCACTCACCCAATGTGCCACATTGTACTGTGGCAATGGCACCAAGGTTCTCCCACCCCATCCCCACCCTCCACCCCTCTGCACAGGGCACGAGGAAGAGGAAGAAAGTGAGAAGGTCTGGGGGAAGCAAAACCTCATGGCCAGGAAGGGGGAGAAAGAGGAGTAGGATCAGGATGGTTTCTACTGTCCCCTTCAAAGGCTTCAATAACCATAAGATCTCCCCCAAAACCCTGCCTTCCCATAGTACCACCTTATGGACTAAGCTTTTATTTAATACACAGTTAAGGGCAGAATCAGAGCAAAGGTGATAATTGACTTTCACTTATTCCTATGGGAACAACCGTGGTCTGAGGTTATGTGGGGAGGTGTGATTGCTCTAGCAGGGCCCTGGGCATGACATACGGGCGACCACTGAAGAGTGCCCCCTTAAACAGAGACAGACTCTCTCTGCACGCATGTAACCACTTCTTGTCTTCCCTAATTTGAGCCCCTCACGATATCATATGACTTTGAGTTAGCTTTGCATGATTTCATTTGCAAAAGGGGACCTTTTGGGGAATGTTGAGAGGAAGAAAGGCCACCTTGTGATGACCCTTTCAAAACAGAGGATGACTGACTCACAAAGACTGTACTGCCTAAATATATAACTACTGAAAATCTCCAGGAAATGGTCAGGCTAGGGATACTGAGGGATGAGTGACCCAACAGTTGATGTTGGGGGGACATTTTGACCTGGAGGAAAGCAGAGAGTTCTGCTCTTGGATCCCTGCTACGGTAAGTGGCTAAAGAAATGTCAGTAACTTTTTTTGGGCAATCGGGCAAAATTTGTAATTTTAGATGTTTTATTCCTACATTTTTAAGTGAGTGACATTATGTTGCACACACAGCTTACAACTTATAAAGCAATGTTTTTAGAAAGAAATCAAAATATGAAACCATCTAGCATTACATGTGCAAATCCCACAGTGTGTCTTAGTCTCACCGCCTGCCTTGGTTGCTCTCTCCTGGCTGTGATAAAATACCAGATGGCAGTCATGTAAGAGACAAAGGGTTTATTGTGGCTTTACATTTCTAGAAGGGATAAGGTGCCTCATGGTCGGGATGACATGGTGGCAGAAGCAAGAGTCTGAGCTGCCACATTACATCCCACTCAGGAAGCAAAGCAAACAGGAAGCCAGACTGCGACCTACTTCCTCCTCCTTACGGTTTCCTAACCTTCTCAAACAGTGCCACCGTCTGGGAGCCGGGCGTTCACACACTGAGCCTACGAGACATTTTCCACTGCAACCACAACACTGCCAGTGATCTGAGAATGAGTGTCTGCCGCTCATGACAAAGTATGGATTGCAGCTTCACGACCGCCCCCCAGACCAGTGCCTGTCAGGCTGTGCGTGGGGGTTGGTGTCCATGTAGGCTTGTGCGTGTGGGTGTGGGTGTATATTCACGTGTGTGTACACGTATGTGCGGAGGGTAGGGGCCAGCCTAAAGTGTCCTTCCTCAAAAGTGGTGGTCCATTTTCTTTCTCTGTTTTTGAGTTGGGGGTCTCTCACTGGGACCTGCTGCTTATGGATTAGTCTAGGATGGCTGTCAGTGGGCCCCAGGAAGCTGCCTGTCTCTGCCCCTCTAGTACTGGAACCATAAGTGTGAGTGGCTATGCCTAGTTCTTAAAGGGGCTCTGGTGGGATGGAACTCAATCCTCATGCTCAGGTGTCAGGTACTGAGCCCCCCCCCCCCCAACCGGGTCTGTGAATCTTCTTCTGAGGTGACCATTACTATATTATGTACCGGAGATTGTATTATATGTATCCCATATGCCAAAGATACAACTGGACAATATGTTAACAACTGCCTACATCAGATATACAGTCTTCCCTTGCCTGAATGCATATATATCATATATGTATATAAGGTGCATCTCTACATGTGAATGAAAACTGGATTTGTGTGCATGTGTATGTGTGTGTCACATGCACATGCATGTGGTTGTATGTACTTGTGTCTTGTGCACATGTGGAGACTGGAGGAAGATGTCAGATGTCTTCATCTGTTCCCTTCCCCTTTACTCTCCCAAGATCAACTTCTCTCTGCCCCTACTGGGGTTACAAGCTCTTGCAGCTGTGGATTTGAACTCAGTTCTTTGTGCCTGCATGGCAAGTGCCTGGGGGCACATCTGCACAGTCCACACCCTGTATCTTCTAAGGAACGTTAAAAAATAAGTGATATTTTAAAATTTGTCTTTTCACAACTTCATGTATGCATCCAGCGTACTGTGGTTATATCCAATCAGCTCCCCTTTCCCTCCCCTTAAGTGCCCTCAACACACTCACCTCCCAGCTTCATGTTCTCAAGCTCCTCCTCTTCTCTTTGCTTCCTGCCTGCACTTAGGTGTAGGGCCAACCACCTGAACTTGGCCAAGGTACCCACAGCTACACCTCTAAAGAAAAATGACTCTTCCTCCCCTACCAGCCATCAACTGCCAGCAGCTCTTCAGTTGGAGGACTGTCCTCCTGACCCCCATTCCTATCCGTGCTGGCTGGTTGACTGGCGTGGTTCAACGCAGGGACTACAGTGACTGACGTCCCCCAAGCCTTGTGGGGAGGGTCTAATATTTGCCTAGAATGTGCTCTTAACCTACGACACCTTCTCCCCTGTGTCTATCCTGTATATAACTTTTTGTTAAGAACTTTCTTTAGCCAATGCCAGAAGGGGAAGGTCAAGTTCTACACCCCCATGTGCCAGAATACCTTTAAGCGTGAGCCATGGCTCGGTGTGACCAAGCCCACACACCACACACCAGTTCTTCTCTTGGAAGAACATGAACTGCTCTTGTATAAAAGTTGGTGAGGGAGGATTGAATGGAGAAAAGGGAGGAATGGGGCCAAAGGACTTGCCTGCCACTTTCTTCCTGGCTGCAGTGAGACTCTGCCATCTGCTCAATGGTGGAGGTGATGAGGGGAAACGTGTGTGTAGTGACACCTGGGAACAAATAGATGGTGAGCAGTGGCCTCCCAGTGAGGCATGTGTCTGCTGTGACACATTTTTTGTTTGAGTCCTGCTTGGGACATTTTCAAGAGAACAAAATATCATGTGAGAATCTCACATGATTAGTATAAGAAACATGGCGAATGCCACAGAAAAGATGTTGCTCTGGGGTATGGGGAAATGGCATTGTTGGTAAAGTGCTTATTATATGAGTGTGATGATCTGAGTCTGGTTTCTTAGAACCCATATGGGAGATCTGTGTGCAGTAGCATGTGCCTGTAATCATGGTGCCAGGGAGATGGAGACAGGGGGGAATCTCTGGCCTTGTTGGCCAGCCAATCTAGCCAACCCAGAGGGCTCCAGATTCAGGAGAGACTGTCTCAAAAACTAAGGTGGAAAGAGATTGAGAAAGATATCCAGCATTGACCTCTGACTCCTATATGTATGTGCAATCATTACTGCTTGGAGGTCTCATACTAGGACTTGAATGCCACTTGAGAATGGCACCTGTGGTCCCCAGGTCACCATTCATGCAGCTGCACCGCATGGATGGAGTGCTTGGGAAGCCAGTATCACTCTTTCCCTCTGTTGCTGGCAGTTTGGTTTAAAGCAGCCACATAAGATCATGTGAGGATTCACTATAGTGTAGAAATGGATGTTAAATCTTCCTGTTAGCAACAGACAGCCCAGAGCCTGAAAAATGGAACCTCGTAAAATCTGACCTAACGGAATCTGGAAAGGAAATCAAGAACTCACAAATCTGTGCATGAGAGATATGAATGATGCTCCCCTCTTCTGCATGGTGCTCATATACCAGGAGTCAAGAACTTTGCATACCTGAGCAGCACAGCTTCCAAGAAAGGCCCCGATATTGTGGATATAGGCTCTATTTTTAGGTCGGATAAATTCAAGTCTCTTTTCATGGGCAGGGAAAATTGTTGCTGAAGTGTTTTTGATAAGATCCTTCTATGCGTGGACTAGGATATGAAGAGTATAACAGTTAATCATGCATGAGTCGAGGAAGTGATAAATGAGGATAAATTGTAGGGTATGCCTGTGGCTTGTATTTGGGTGCTGATTGCTAACTTTGGGGGCATTCATTTTTATAGGCTTTCATGATTAGCTTTGTGGTTGTTCTAGTTTTGGTGCATGGTGTGAACAGTGGATTGATGATCTATATCAGGCTAATGTTTTCATCATCCAGTGTTGTTATATGTGGTTAAAGGAGATCATTGCTTTCTGGTGTACTGGCTCGTTTTAACTGTCAGTTAGATACAAGGTAGAATCATATGCGGGAGGACCCTGAATTGTGGACTTGCCTAGATCAGATTGGCCTCTGGGAATGTCTGTGGAGAGGGGGTTGTCTTGATTATTAACTAGTGTAGGAAGGTCCAGGCCACCGTGGGCGGCAACATTTTCTAGGCAGATGGTCTTGGACTATTTGTGAAAGCTAGCTGAGCACATGTCTGATTGGGTACCTCTGTGGTTCTTGCTGAACATCTTTGGTGATGGGCAGTTCTCTGTGGAATGGCAAGCAGGTCTGTCCCCAAGTTCTAGCTTTGAAGTCCTTTAATGTGAGCTGAAACCAAGTCCTCTTCCCCTCCCTCAGTTGCTTTTGGTCAGGGTGTTTTATCACAGAGACAGAGGGAAGGGAGGACACGTAGATGTCATGTTGTTCCATTTACAAAGATAGATTTGCTGTCTGTGGTGTGTCAGGTGGGTAACATGCTATTGGTTTATTCCAATGCTGCTTTTTAGTTCCATATAGTTACTAATAAGACTTTAAATGAGAAAATACCAGAGACTAGGAGCCATGGCCACCTGGGTAAGATTCCCATTAAGGCTTTTGCCAAATCAGCCCCACACTTCTATATAATATCCTGGTGCACATTTTTCTATTTTACCCAAGAGGAAATTAATGAGTTCAATAAAATGCTGGCTGAAACTTTTTATGTTTGTAGCTATAGAAATATAAAGTACATCCATTATTTTCATGACTCCATTCCTCTCTCTGCCTTGCCTTTTCTCTCCTTTCTTCTTCTCTTTAGAGAAGGTTGGCTATGTAGCTCAGGTTGTCCTGAAACTCATTATGTCGTCCAGGGTACCCTTGAACTAATGATTCTCCTGTTCAGGGCTCTTGAGTGTGGGGATTGCAGGTATATGTCACCAGGTCCAGTTTACTCTTGGTCTTTAAAAAAATATATTGTTATATAATAAATAGAACATATAATATATAATTGTATGTCATATAATCTAATAAAATACAAATTTAAAATATCTATCTATCTATCTATCTATCTATCTATCTATCTATCTATCTATCTTTGAGGCAGGGTCTCATTATGCAGCTTGGGCTGGCCTGGAACTCACTATGCCGACCAGGCTTGCCTTCAGCCCATAGAGATCTACTTGTGTGTTTCCCAGGCTCATGTGTTTGAATAGTTGATCCCTGCTGCTGGTGCTGTTAGAGGTTATGAATCCCTGGGAGGTCGGGCCACCCTGGAATAAGGGGACCACAGAGGCATGGACCTTGAAGTTTACAGTGACAGTGCTTCCTTCACTCTCTCTCCCCTAGTTGGTGCTATGAGTTGCCATGTGACGCTCTTCCATAGAGCTGTCTGTTGCCTTCTCCGCCACGATAGACTGTAGCTCCTGAAACTGCGAGCCAAAGTAGGCCTCTTATGAGTTGCCTTTGGTCAGTTGTTTGGTTGTAGCACAGGAGGGGGGGGGGAAGGAACTCCAGCCATGTCCATTGTGGTGAAGGAACTAATTGGTAGTTACCTATGGACAACTTTCCAAGCAGTTCCCCAAAGTTTCCTTGCCATAGTCATGTGCCATCTCTGGCTCTTACAAGAGTTTTAGACACAGCAGGGCAGTTGCCCATGTGAACTCACAGGGGTCGTGACAGCATGGGAAAGACCTGTGCAAGCCCAGGCAAGGCAAAAGCTGCAGCCTCCTCTCTCTTCCTGGTCCTTTGATAGTGATGAGCTGTAGATGGTCAGGAAGTCCAGTTCTCCCCCTCACCCCCTCGAAATCTTTTACATTTATTTAGTTGTTTGGGTGTGTGTGTGTGTGTGTGTGTGTGTGTATACACCCACCTGTTTTGCACTTGTGCCACAGTTTATGTGTGGATGTTATAGAACAGTTCTCTCCTTCCACATGTGGGTCTTGGGGACTGAACTCAGTTCCTTAGGCTAGCCAGCAAGCCCCTTTACCCATCGAGCCATCTTGCAGGCCCTTGGCTCCCTTTCCGTCTCCCACAGTCTTTATTGTTTTTCAACTTTAGCATTTATTTCTGTGAATCACCTAGAATTTAGTTTCTGCTCATAGTCTGGGTTGGTGATCAGTTCTCATCCCTGCCCCACATCTGGATGTCTACCTGATCCAGTCTTGGTTATTATGTGGACTGTTTCCTCCAAGTACTGTAGAGGTCGCATGTCGGAAACAGGTGGTGGCTGTTGCTGGAGTCTGTGTTCTGACCTATTGCTCTGCCTGACTTTTCTTGCTCCAGACATTATAACTTTAAATGTTTTACGCTGTCTTGTTACGCACTGGTGTTCATTCTCAGACTTTCTTGTACTTCTTCAGGAATGGGCTTGATATTCTTGGCTCTTTTCATTTTAGTTTAGAATTTGAAATTAGCTTCTACCTGGCCGTAGTATATAACCCCGCCAGTATCAGTCAGGGAGAAAAGTCTTCCTTACAAAATTCCATCTTCCAGGCTATGCTACTGTGTCCTTTTTGATGATTAGATGTCTTTCCATTTCTCTCAGCAGTTATACTTTTTTTTCCCCTGAGAGATTTTGATAGAGTTCCATGTAGGCACTTGATGTTTACTGATGCAAATACAAATAGTATTATTTAAAAATTGGGCAGAGTGCTTAAGAGCACTGGTTGCTCTTGACCTGAGTGCTGGTCTCAGAGAGGCCATTTCATTTTGCTCCTCAGTTTCCATGTCTTGTTCTTTCCTCCTCTTGTCTCCAGTGGCTTCATCAGTCACCCAGTAGAAGGTATGGTATGGTATGGTAAGTTATGGTAGTAGATCTTTGATTCTTTCCCCTCAGTTTTAGGAAAAGGAGACGGTTCATCATGCTCATTTTGACCTGTGCTTTTGGCTCCTAGATTCTGCTTGCTGCTGAGGGTCTTGCCCTGTGCATACGAAGCTTGAAAACACGTGGATTCAAGCCTGTTACCGCACTGTGTGCTGTGTTAACACAGAACAGAATGAATGTGTCTTCCTCACATACAGTTATCAAGATCCTGACGCCACAGTGTCAGAAATCAGAAAGCAGAGCCTCTGGTAGGTTAGTGGGTCATGAGGTAGAGTCCTTACGAATGGACTTGGTCCTCTTTGAAAGTGATCGTAGAGAGAGCTCACCGTCTACCTACCCTGTGAGCCTTTGATGCAAAGGCAGCCGTCTGCAGGCCCAGAGAGGACCCTCACCAGAGCCCCACTAGGCTGCACCTGGTCCCAGATTACCCTTCTCATAATAAACTACTCTTATTTATAACCCACCTGGGCTATGGCATTTTGTTGCAGCAGCCTGAACAGACAAAGACTGAGAGCTCTTTGTACTCAAAACTGTGTTCCTCAAAGGCAAGCCTCCTTCTAGGTCTCATCTAACGGCCTGGGCTGTGGCTCAGTGGTTCAGAGCACTTGCTTTTGTGGAGGATGTTGTGTTTTATAAAGAGATAAGGGGAGAGGAGGAATATGTTTGGTGGGTGTGTAGTCAGGTGTAGGGGAAGGGAGTACCTCTGCGGGCCTGTGGGCCTGAGCTGAGGCATTCCTTCCCCCTGAGGGACAAGCCATATGATGGTGTAGTATAGAATATTGTTTATTCAGGGCATGGGGAGGGGAGCCGAGAGGGTAGTAGAGGTAGAGAAAGGGAGGAGGAAAGGAGGGAGGGAGGGAGGAAGAGAGAGAGAGAGATAGGAGAGACGGGGAGGGGTATGGGGAGAGAGGGAGCAGGAGCAAGAGAGAGAGGAGGGGGCAGGCCAGTCACACCTGGCCGGTACAAAATGGGAACAGAGAGCCCATGTGTAATTCCCAGCACCTGCTGAATGGCTGACAGTGGTCTGTAAGACCACTAGTGTCTTTTGGCCTCTGAGGGTACTGCATGCACATGGTACACATACGTATGTGCAAGCAAATGCTGATGAACCAAAAAGAAATCTTACAAAAATACCTGGATCCCATCAGACTCTTCCTGTGACTGTGAGCATTTCAGTTTGTACGACGACGACGATGTAGCCACAGTTCTCTACTGGGAGGCATTCTGTGTAAAAGGAGCTTCCTGTCCGCCGATGCGGCAAGTCCCCAGTCTCTTCAGATAATCTATTTCATCTAGTTTTATGGTTGTGTTCAGAACACCATGGGAAGGTGTCCTCAGTACCAGCTTCCTCATAACCAAGAAGTCAAGCCCTCCACGGAAAGGTGAGTTTTGAGGGTCAACACGGCTGTACCATGTGCTTCCTTTTAATTTTTTACTTTTAAATTTGATGTGTGTGTACATATTTATATGTATGGCTGCATTTGTTTGTGGAGGTCAGAGGTCAAGCTCGGGCACCGTCCACTTTGTTTTTGAGGGTCACTCACTAGCCTAGAGCTCACTTAATATACTAGTCTGGCTGGCCAGAGAGGCACAGGGAGCCTCCTCTCTTTGCCCCACCCCCACCCCAGGGCTCGGATTGCAAGTATATACCACTATGCCCTGCGTTTTTATATAGGTTCTGATGATTCAACTCAGGTCTTTACCAACTGAGCTCTCTCTCTCCAGTGTGCTGCAAGGATTTATGTTTCTCCAGGAGAAAGTCTCGGGGCATGCTTGTTAGGCCGATTAGTATACTTTTAGGTTTTTAAAAAAGACACTTGCTAAATCAGTTTGCAGCATGTCTGTCCCATGAAACATGACAACCAGCCTTGTGTGGCATATGCAGTTTGTCTACATCATTGCCAGCTTTGGGGAGTGTCACTATTTAAAGAAGTTCAGCCGTTTTACTGGGTGTCTAGTGATACCTCGTCATGCTGCTAGTTTGCATTTGTCCAATGGTTGGTGATGCTGAACACATTTGCATATTTTCATATGCTTATTGCCATCTGTGTAGTTCTTTTTGGTCCTGTCTTTTGCCCATTTTAAAATCTTTCTCTCCCTCCCTCCTTCCTTCCCCTTCTTTTTCTTTCCTGTTGATTAAAACAAAATTGTGTGTAATGTTTGTATCTGTGTGTAGGAGAGTGTGGGGTGTCAAAAGAGGGTGTCAGATCTCCTGGGAATGGAATAACAGGTGGTCGGGAGCCACCTGACATGGGTGCTGGGAACTGAATTTGAGACCTTTGCAAGAACTGTCTAACCTCTTAATTGTGTGAGCCATCTCTCTGGCCCACCCTGTTGTGTTGAGAATTCTTTATCAATCTAGAAGAATCTTTTGTTAGCTGTGTGACTTCCACAAACATTTCCTGTAACTCGTCTTTTCCCTCTTAGTGTATTTATTTGCAGAAACAGCATTTTAAAGTTGGTAATGTTCTGCTAACTAATAATTTTCTTTAGAGAATTGTACTTTTTGCTTTATGTCTAAGAAGGCTTCCTCAAGCCCTTGGCCCCGAATATGCTCATAAACACTCAGCCATCATTCCATTCCCCATAATCTCTATGTTTTAAAAACTAAAACTAAAGCTGGCTCTAGGTTTCTCTGGAGGAGAATGTCAATGAAGGTACTCGTGAAAGCCATTCTTGGATAGCTTCTTGACTGGATTTGGAGTTGCCTAGGAGACACACACACCTCTGGGCATGCCTGTGGTGAAAAGACCCATGGTCCGTATAGGTGGCAGCATCCCGAAGGCTGTGGTACCCCAGGAGTGTACCAGCTGAGCCTGGGGGGTTATGTTTTCTCTGGTTTCTGATTCACCTAGATGAAAGCAAATCCTGCCCTGCCTGCCTCCCTTACCATGGCAGACTTTGCTCTTAGACTGCAAATGGATATAAATCCCCTCCTTTAAGTTGCTTCTCCTCAGCCTCTTGGTCACAGCACAGAGAGGAACTAAGAGAGTATTCTAGGTCAGAGAGCAATCCATGCTGGGTGCTGCAGCTTGTCCCAGCAATACTGTCTCTTGGGAATCTGGCCAGGCTCGGGCATGAAGAGATAGTGGGCCTCACTACAGCTAACCACTCAGGAGCATCCCCAGAGAGCTTCAAGGGCATGGCTGTAGGAAGGGTGATGATTCTGTGTGTATTCTGACACACAAATCTGCTCCTTTACATATCTAATGATTTTTAACGTTATTTCTACCTAGTATAACTAATTTCAAACTAGGCACAGCAAATCAGACATTTATGACCGGGCTGTGGGTACAGAGAGGACCTTCATACGGGATTTAATTATTAATGTCTGGTACTCAGATGACTAAAGGAATCTGGGAGAATCAGGAATGTTTATGTAACATTTAGCTCAGGAGGGAAGTATTTTCCAAAGAAAATGTCTGAAGATGTCCACCAGGGGTACAAATGTCTCTCACAAATGTTTAAACCCAAGTGAGGCACCAAGTTACCAGCAGTGGTTTTTTTAGTGCTCTGGGAGAGCCTATTTTTGTCTCCTGTGTAGTATTAGGCAAGAGCTCAGATATTTTCTTGTAATGTTTTATTTTCAAGGTTTTTTTTTCTTTTGATAATTTGGTTGTGCCATTTCTCAAATAATTTGTCTTGTTTTTCTTCATTACACTTGTTTTCCCTAACCTTTGATTGTTATTAAATGTTCTGTCTTTGTATCTGTGTGTGTGTGTGTGTGTGTGTGTGTCTGTCTGTCTGCCGTTGTTTCTGTCTCTCTCTATCTCTCTCACCCCCCCCCCCCCCACATGTGTGTATGTGTGTGTTCCTGATTGTGCTGGCTTACATGCACATGTGTGCATGTTCATATAGAGGTACATCTAGAGCATTGTCCCTCTGGTGGATACCAAGTAGGCTGGCCTGGTTGTCCTGGGACATGAAGGAATCTACCTGTTTCCATTGTCACCAGAGCTGGGATTATAAGATGGTCCATAACACCTGACTTAAAATCAAGTCAATTTTTGTGTGTGTGTGTTCACCTGCTTATCTTTATGTGCAGAGGCCCTGGAGGTTGGAAGACGATGTCTGACCCCCTGGAGCTGGAGTTACAGGCTGTGTGAGATGCCTGATGGGAATGCTGAGAACTGAACTCTGGTCCTCTGCAAGAACACCAAGGGTCCACTGATGACCCATTTCCTTTTTTACTCCATTGTACAGTGCAATGGTCATTTGGGATTTACAGAGCAAGGGGTCTTTGCAGACCACTGAGGCTAATCCTGGGTGTTATTTCAAAGAACGTGTGATTTTTATCCTGGAGTGAATGTCTGCTTAAGAATTTTATGGAGGAGGGGACTGAAATAACAAAGGTCAAGTGGGAGAAGTCTTTCACCAGCTAAATGTTAAATATTGCTTATTGTATGGTTGTATTATAAACTCTTTGTCTCTCTCTCTCTGTCTCTTTCTGTACCCCCTCTATGTGTGTGTGTGTGTGTGTGTGTGTGTGTGTGTGTGTGTGCACTTACACGTTCACATGTGTGTATCAAGTGCTTTACTGCTGGCTCCATCTCTTCAGCCTACAATGTCACTTTTATTTTCTTTTTCTTTTTTTATTTTTTTGGTGCTGCTTTTGGGCATTGCCTTATTATCCTGGCAGAATCAAAACCCCCATTGTATGAGTCTCCAGTTAAAAAAATTAGTGATAGATTCTCTATCAGGGAGAGCTGCCACTAACAGCTGCCCCTCCTATAATCCCACAGAGCTTCCAAATCGCCAGGACCATAAGGTTAGCCCACCAAGTACTCAGATAAGCAGATGTGTGTGGGCCGAGGGCTTGTTAGTCTCTCAGTGAGTTCTTTCTATAAGTAAAGAGCGTTAAATTGGACCCTGCTCTCCCCACGGCTCTTTATGTGGGTTTAATAGGGGAAGCCCTTAAGTTATGCAGTCTATGCATGAAGCGCTCATTTTTTACACACACCTGCAGCGCAAAGCAACATCCACTCTCCCCACCCCCCGCTCAGTGCAGAGGGAGGCATCACAGAGCCTGGGTAATGTCTACATTTTATGAAGCAAAAACTTGGGTACATGTTTTTTAACAAGCTGACAGATGACTTGCCTTCTGTAAGCAGTACATACTTTCTATTTTGTGAGTGTTTATAAGGACCTGGAGCCAATCCAGACTTATAGTCTCATCCTGCATTGGTCATGCGGTAAGGGACATCTCCGTTTGCGGCCCTTTGAGGCATCGCAGATAGCTGTCAACAGCTACCTTTTCAGAGTTCTTGCTGGAGCGTTCCCTTGGTGGTTTGATGCCTTCTTTGTTGGAAGTTGTTTGGTGATACAATTCCTCAGAACCTTGTGTAACTTCCCCCTGATCAATTTATGTGGCAGTTGGAAATGCTAAGACCTGAGTCCTTGGATACAGTGTGTTCTTAGTGGTGCTATGCTCTGTTCTCTGAGCAGTTAAGTGTTCTCTCTCCTCTCTCCGTACTCCACCCCCCCACCCATGTTGTGAGCACTAGTAACAGGTTTCTCATTGAAGCTAGAACTAGACTGACAACCAGCAAATCCCAGTACCCCTCCCCCCATCTTTAGTTACCACATTGCTGGATTATTGGCACACAAAGCAGCCTTGCCTAGCTTTTTAATGGTTCCTGGAGATCTGAACTCAGCTCCTCATACTTGTGTAGCAAGTCTTTTGCCTGCCTTTCTTCCTTCTTCCCTCCCAGCTTTAAAGGAAGGGTCTCACTGTGTAGTACTGGCTGCCATGCTACTCACAACATAGACCCGACTGGCTTTGAACTCACAGACATCTGCCTGCCTCTGCCTTCCCAAAGGTGGGATTAAAGTTGTGTGCCACCAGGCCTGGCACAGCCGGGATTGATGCACATTGAAATATCTCTCCAGATATAGACTTTCTTTTGATGGTGTCTAGGGTTTCCATCCACAGCTGAGACATAGGCATCCAATGCTCCTTTTTTGATAAATCAAAGATTGCCTCTTATCCTATAACCACCCCTGTTTGCCTGTGTTTCTGTGAGTGTGAATTGGAGAGGTGGGTATGCCAGCATCCCGTTGGGACCAAAGGGCTGATGTGCTGTTGTGTCGTTTGTAATTGCTGTGACGGTGAACCTTACATAAACAACTTGAAGAAGGAAGGGAGAATTTGTTTTGACTCACAGTTTCATGGGTGTAGTTCACCGTGGTGGATTGAGCATGGCGGGGCAGATTAGCTTCCATCTTGGTGACCAGAAAGGAAAGATCCAGATCTAGATTCAGATTGGGTTAGGGAGAGTGGGAGAGAGAGAGAGAGAGAGAGAGAGAGAGAGAGAGAGAGAGAGAGTCAGACAGTCACACAGAGACAGAGATCTTGTACTTGAGGGATTTTCCTACCCCCCCCATTACCCCCTGTGTCTCCTACAGTGACCAGCCTGTTGGATAGTGTCATTACACTGCAGGAGGGTCTTCTCACCTTAATTAATCTTGCCTAGATCACCCTCACAGACACCCCCAGAGACACGCTTTGCCACATCTCAGCAGCTTCTCAGAGCAATCATCTTAACACTCAAAATGAACCCTCAAAGTCATGTATAAACATAGGCAGGTGGCCCTTGCATAAACCATGAAACAAAAGGCCCCTAACTCTGCTTCTCTGTCTCTGTGCTCCATTTGAGTCACCGAGATGAAGTAGTCACTCTCTGCCTCCTATGTTGTTCCCTTGCCATTCTGAAATGGCCCTGTGACAGGTTGCCAGTGAGCTCTCAAATGCTTTCCCCCTCGGGTATCCCTGAAGGATACAGGGCACTATTTGTTTAGGTCCCAGAGGGCATTATGTATTTTGTACTCATCTTAGTATGTGAACCGCCATAATTTGGATGCTCATTAATCTTAACTTACTGGTGGCTACCATATTGTATAGCTTGGGTCTAAAGAATGACTAATTCTTTCCTGACCCTGTGTCTTCACTGTCTGCATATAAGTACTTCTAGGTTTGTTCCTGGTCCTCCCTTATCTGCCTGTACATTCATTCTTTAGGTCTCATCCACAACTCCTTTACCAGGTATGATGGGGCAGAGCCAGTGCTAGCCTGGCAGGCACGTCACCTCTGTCTTCATGTAGGTACTCCATAGGATCTCAGACTCAGTGTTTTTAAAAAGTACATCATCGGAGGCTTATTTTCTTCTGCTTTTATCCACCATTCCTGGATTCCAATGTTCCCTCTTTTTAATTTCATCAAGTAGTCAGGACGATTAGCCCACATAAGCAAAAAAAAAGCTGTGCATGTCCAGAACCCATGGAGGGTTTATGGCACTTGTCAGAGAGCCTGTCCTAGCTAAGGAGTGCATAGTTCTTGCAGGCAGCTGGGTGACTAGACCAGAGAGCAGAGCAGGAGCGTTAAGTCTCTTATTGCTTTTATTCATGAGCGGACTGAGCATTTTCTTGGTAGCAAGAGGAACTGGTGTTTCTCCCAGTCGCCTCCTTGATGCGGATGCCTGGAGGAGCTGAAGTTGGCGTCTGCCACTCCTAACCTGTTCTTGTCCCTGAGGTTGGCCCTGCAGATCTTAGACTTTGACCATTCCCAGTCTCCCTGCCTAGGTACTTCCATGTTGGCTGGGCATTTCCTGAAAGTTCTGGTCCCCATCTGTTTCCTACAGAGGAAAATTAAAAGCTGATTTGGGCTCAACCTAAGCTGAAGTTAACTGCCGATTTCACCCTTTGAACCTAGTTAGGAAGCATGAAACGAGCTCGCAGAAGGGCTGAGGCAGATCCCCTCATGGCTCGTGGCCATAGGGAGCTGGAATGACCTTGTTCGCAGAGGTAAATCCCTGATGCTGAATACATTCAGACTGCTCTCATCCGTGCCCTGCCTCACATGTATTTTATTGCGTTGTCTTTTAGCAAAAAAGTATCTACGGGCAATGTTGTCACTTCTATTCAGTTTTCTCGTGGTTTGTAAAATGTAAGCTTCAAATGTTTTGTAATTTAAGTATTAAATTAAGTATAATTTACAATTTACAGAGTAGAAACCCTCAAATTAAAACCAATTTAAAAGCACTCTCTAGGGGTATTCAGATAGTGTTTGCAGTGGCCCCTCCCCTAGAACTGTTAGAATCTGTCTCTCTCAGCTATGGGAAAGAGACTGGTTTGCTGGGGGAATGGGAGATAAGGAATCGAAATCCTTCAGTTTCAAGTCTCGGTTTCCCTATTGGAAGAATTAGTTATCCTTTCACAGCGTACTGTCCGCCATTTGCATAAAATAAAATGTACCCTATTAGAGAAAAATTTTAATGTGCTCAGTTAATGTTGATGTCCTGTTCCTGTGATTTGGAGCATGAGGGTGGGGATTGGGATGGGTGGGTGGATGCAGGGACCACTTTTCTTATTGTTGTGACAGAACACCTGACAGGAACAAGTTTATGAAAGGAAGGAAAGGTCTATTTTGGCTCACACTCCTGAGTACAGACTCTCATGGTGGTGTAGTGAAGGCGACATGAGCCTGAGGCTGCTTCTCACAGCACCCACAGTCACAAGCAGATCACTGAGCGCTGGAGCTCAGCTCGATTTCTCCTCTGTGCTCAGCCTGGGACCTTGGCCTGTGGTGTGCACAGTGATGCTCACGTTTAGGGCAGGGCTTCCCATTGCTTTTGACTCAATCTGGAAACCCTCTTAGATCCATGCCCAGACAGTTGCTTGTGTTAGCTTGTTAGGGAGGCTGTAGCAAGGATTATAAACTGAAGAATTTGCACAGACAAAATGTATTATAATGCAGTCTGGAGGTTGGAAGTCGGATATGAAGGTATCAGCAGGTTGGTTCCGACTAGGGCCTCTTTCTTCCAATGCTCAAGGTCTTCCCTTTGATTGAGTTGGTCCTCATCTTAAAAGAGTAAGATTGGGGTCCATCCTAATGGGCCCCATCATTTTGACTTGAGCAACTCTTTAAGATGTCATCTTAAAAAGCTAGTCTCATCCTGAGGTGCTTCATGGTAGGGCTTCAATTAATGAGTTTGGGGGAGACCTGCAGTCCATAATCCTACTCACCTTAGAGATTTCCACAAGGTTTTGCACAAGGTTTTGTAGTTTGAGTGGGGTAATGCTATGTCACGCCATCATGCTGAATGGTCTGAGTTTGGTGGGGAAAGGTCACTTCAGGATTACAGGTTGAATGGACTTTGATTGTCCAGCTGAGATAGACCATGTTGGCTTTCAGCATAAACTGTGCTTTAAATTTGATGGAATTTATAGCAGTGGGGTGACAGGCCTGTGACTACTACCCCTGGGGGCAACGTGGCTATATTTGTTGTATACCCATGATTCCAGAATTCTTTCTCTTTCCTTTCTTTCTCTCTCCTCTAACCTGATTACCTATCCTTGATGAATCATCTATGTCATAGTCTAGCAAAATCAGGATTAAAAAAATAATATAAACGGTTTTTGCTTGAAAGGAGAAGTCTTGTAAGGTCAGTTTCAAGGACCATTAGTGAAGGTAGATGCATCTTTAACGCCAAATGTGACAAGAAGCTTTTTATAGCCCATGAATATCAACCAGCAGAAAATAGTGCATTTGAATCTTGCCAGGAACCAAGTATGGGGAGGTGGAAGTTGCTGGATCTACCTTGCCCCATGAGCTGTTAGTAGAATGTTTGTCTCTGGTTGGCCATTCCAGGCTTCCATCTCTTCACACTCCTCCTTCTGCCTGGATATGCTTTTCAGATGAACCCTTATAAACGCTAGCAGAACCCTCAGTGATGGTTACTTCTGCTTTCAGCTTGACTGGATATGGAGTCACCTGGGAGACACACTTCTGAGCATCCCCATAACTGTGTCCTTGCTAGCAAGTCCATTCCTTCCCTGGTATTAAAGCTTACTTCTTCAAGATTCCTGTGTATACTGAAGAGTAGTCAAGACACCCGCCTTTGTGAACTGAGCAGATACTGGATTCTTGGATTTTTCTGTTCACATTCAGCCACTATTGAATCAGCTAGACTGTAGCCTGAAAGTTATTCTAATAAATCCATGTTCTCTCTCTCTCTTCTTTATAAAGAGATTTATTATCTAACTTCTGTTACTCTAGAGAACCCCAACTAATATACGCTCCTAATTTTTTTTTTTTCCATTTTTAAAATGGATTGAATCCAGTCAGTGTTGGTGCAAGCATCTGGGTATAGGGCCATCTACTGGGAACATGGGCGATCTACCAGGGATTACATAGCTGAAGAAAACTCTCCCAGCAGCCATCAGCTGCCAAAGGTCCTCAGTTAGGGGCAGGATGGTGGTGTGTCTTTCTCCATCCAGGCTGGACTGTTGCCTGGCTCCCTCTATTACAGGTATTGTGTAGGAAACCATGGCTGCTCTGAGTTTATGCGTGCAGCTGTCCCGTAAAATTCAGAAGATGATGTTTTGCCCAGGCCTCCTAGGCCTCTGGCTCTCACCATCTTTTCTTCCCATATTCCTAGACCTTAGGGAAAGGGGTGCGATATAGACACCCTAGTTCCATTTATGTCAGCGCTCTCCACTGACGATTAGGCTCTTCACAGTGACCAGGTCTGCACACAGAGACTGATGAACACCAAGGGCCACGCTGATTGATGCAGAGAGATGAGGACTTAGAAGATCATCTGATACCACGTGTTACTTGATTTTCTAAATGTGGAAAGGATCCCAGCTAGGGAAGGATAGCAGAAAGACTTGCCTGTGGGCAGTGTGCTGGCTAGTTTTATGGCAACTTTACACAAACTGGAGTCATCTGAGAGGAGGGAGCCTCAATTGGGAAACGGTCTCTATAAGATCAGATTATAAACAACCCTGTGTGGTATTTTCTTAATTAGTGATGCTTAGGGGAGAGTCCAACCCATTGTGGGTGATGCCATCCCTTGTCTGGTGGTCCTAGGTTCTATAACAAAGTGAGCTGAACAAGCCATGTGGAGCAAGCTAGAAAGCAGCGCCCCTCCATGGCTCCTGCATCAGCTCCTGCCTCTAGGTTCCTGTCCTGCTTGAGTTCCTGTCCTGACTTCCTTTGATGATGAATGTGGATGTGGAAGCTGAATAAACCCTTTCCTTCCCAAATTGTTCTTGGTCAGGTTGTTTCATCACAGCAGTAGCAACCCCAACGAAGGCAGGCAGGTATTTAAAGAGGGATAAGCCGGTTTCAGGGAGTCCACGTGAAGCTTAAGGGAGTGACAGTGACTGTGCCACTCACTGTTGGTAGGGGTATGAGAACATCCTGTGTGTGCATCAGAAAAAGCGATTCATTTTGTAATAAATTAAGCTAGTTAGACGAAGATTACATACTTCCATTTAATTGCATACGTCTATTTTTGGACAAGTCTTCACATAATATTTATGTTGGGTAAGTCTGAGCTGATGGAGGAGTGTTACTATTCTGGAGGAAGATATTAATAGAGATCGGATCAAATGGTTCACTCTGAAAATCTGGCTTGGAAAATGGATGGCATAGAAAGAAATGCAGAAGATATCTGCTGGGGGGCTCTGTGAGCATTAGGTATGGGCAACTGCTGTGGTGTGAAGGTCATCATGGTATAGGTTATTCTGGAGTCTATGTGAGGGCCGGGCACATTCTCATGTATAATGATCATGAGGGTTCCAGAGGATAAAACTTAGGGAGGAAGATGCCATTTCCTGGTCCCTGTTAATCTGGATTGAAAAGCTCACAAACACCAGGACCTGTTTTTCTAGGACTTACTGTTCTTTACATACTGAATTGTAATCAGGAATGAGCTCTTGCTCTTTTTCTGAACCCTTGCCCTTGGATCCCAGACCTGTGCTGTCTTGCATAGCAAACCCTGGCCACAATATCACTTCCAAAAAGAGTCGCCCTGGAGATGGAAAGCACAGCCTTGATGCCAGGCCTCAGCTTGCCCCTGCCTTGCTGGGGTTAAAGGTATACACCACACTCCTAGCTATACAGATAGCTTTTCATTCCTTTTGTATATGGTTGTATATATACATGTGTGTGTGTGTGTGCACTAGTGTGGATGCACACACATGCCTGGGTATGCAAGTGTGTACTTGTACACAAATAGAAGCCAGAGGAGGATACTTGGTGTCCTATTCTATTACTCTCCACCGTATTCCTCTGAGGTGGGCTCCCTCATTTCTCACTGAACCTAGAGCTCATTTTTTTTTTTTTTTTGACTATGTTGGCTTGTAGCAAGTGAGTCCCAGGTGTCTTCCCTACCCAACAATGCTGGGGTTACAGGTGTGTGTGATTATACTTGGTGTTTTATGTGGGTGTTGTGAATTTGAACTCCCATCCTCATGTATATACTTCATGTGTTCTTACTTGCAGAGTCAGCAATACCCCCCATTTTCCTTTCCTTTCCTTTCCTTTCCTTTCCTTTCCTTTCCTTTCCTTTCCTTTCCTTTCCTTTCCTTTCCTTTCCTTCTTTCTTTCTTTTTTTTATTTTGGTTTTTTGGACAGTGTTTCTCTGTATAGCCCTGGCTGTCCTGGAACTCACTCTGTAGTCCAGGCTGGCCTCGAACTCAGAAATCTGCTTGCCTCTGCCTCCCAAGTGCTGGGATCAAAGGCATGCACCACTACTGCCCGGCGACATGCTGATCCTATTGGGCTCAGTTACACTTTGTGGAGTAACTTCCTTTTGAACACGTGCTTATATATTCTGAGTTTTTACTTTGTTCTTCTTTTCTTTTTAAATTTTTTAATTGATTCTTTATGATTTTCACACCATGCCCCCCTCACCCCCAGTCTCACTCATCTCCCTGACTGTCATATTTGCCCTTCATCCTTGGAACCTCCCTCCCCAAATCAAAAAAGCATACATTCATACAAACAACAACAGCAATTAAAAAAAAAAAGCATAGAAAAAAAATCTCATCGTGGAAGCTGTAATGTGTCACAGTGTGTCCCACAGTCTATCCCTCTGGCCACACATCTTCACTTGCAAATGCTCATTGCGGTGAGTCATTGGTTTGGCTTGAGATCTCTGGCTTCCGTGACACCATCAATATTGGATCCTCTCTGGGACTCGTCCTAGTTATCCTGTCGTTGTCCTGTGTCATGGAGATCCTGCAGCTTTAGAATAGCAGGACTGGCCATTTCAGGCACCCCAACTGTCCTCAGGCGATATGGATTTTGGGGTGGACCAACTCAGAGCCCTGGGTCTGAGCCTGGGTGGTAGCTCTCCCTTATCTGCACCCCAGGGTGAGCTCCTGCACTGCTCAGGCTAGGCTACACACTGGTGTCACTGGCAGGAGGCAGAGTCATCTCCTGTTCTTGTGTCCTCTGGGCCACCTGCATACACACCTCCAGAGGCAGCTCCACTGTGCTGTCCAGTCGAGATGATAGGCTCAATCCCGAGTGCTTCGGCCAGCTTCACTGACCCCAGGGCCAGCTCTTGTGACTGCCACAGGTGGTGGTGAGGGGCAGGGCTCCGGAGGATTGTTATTTTATTTTATTTATTTTATTTATTTTTAATGAAATTCCTTTATTGTAATGAACTCACAAATAAAAACATCACTGTTTACACGGTTCTGTTAATGTGTCCATTCAAACATGTGCCTAGTCCAACACTTTATACATCTCAGTAAACTTCTGTATAGTTAAAAGTGGCCATTCTGAATTTTCACTATCAGTTACATTTTTATGCATTTATCCACAAAAAGAAAAAAAAAGGTGCTGATAGAATTGAATCTAGAAAAATAATTAGCTTTACATTTCTTTTCATATAAAGGACAGAATGTAAACAAGTGGACATATATCAGGAAAGGGAATTTAGCTTTTCATTCCTGTATTTGCTTATTTAGTTGGAGGCAGGGTTTACTATGAAGTTCAGGCTGTTCCTGAATTTGTTTTCCTGCCTCTGCTTACCAAGTGCTGTGATTATAAGCCTGTGTCACCATGCCTGTCCTTTTCTGTATTTTTAAAACAGGTTCCATTTATTAGTAATCTACTGATAGGGTTTGGTTGTAACTCCAAAGGTTCATGTGTTAAATCCTGAGTTCCCAGTTGGTGTTCTACTGAATGGCGAGCGAAGCTCGGGGACTCATTTTCTCAGTGGCTCAGTCTATTCGTAAGTTCATAACTGAATCTTCTATGATTAGGAGATAAGGCTTTGGGAGCACGCTTTGGAAAAGTATGTCTTATCTTTGACCGCTGCTTTATTCCCCTCTCTGCTTCCTGGTTGCTAGGAAGTAAGCAGTTTGTTCTCCATACACTTCCTGTGACTGTAATTTACCTCTCCTAGCCCAAAAGACAGGTGTCCATCTGACCATAGATTGAACTCTATAAAACTGTAAGCCCAAATAAATACTCAGTTCTGCTCAGATATTTTGTGTCAGTGGCAAACTGATACTTCATTAATTAATGGCATCCTTAGGAACAATGGCCATTATCTTTTGGGGGGTTGGGGGAGCAGGGAGGAGGGACCCTCTAGTATTCCCTGATACAGCATCTGACTGAGATGGTGCTGCACATTAGCAAACCCATTCCAGTCTGGCAAACGCTCTGCTCCTTTTCCTGTCTCACACATTATGATAAAGACACTAAGTTGTATATCAGCTGTTGTCTGGTGCCTTGCTTGGTAAATACTAATGATCTCAACTAAGTACTATCTTAAGTCTATTCACGAGGCTTTTGTGGCTCAGAGAGATTAAGGAGCTTCTGCCTCTACATGTGAATTAAGTTTTTGAAAAGCCCCACCGTATGTGTATCAAGACTTTTTCCCTTTTAGTGTTTTCCCTAAACCTCATGGTTAGAGATAATCAAGGCATAGAGGACATGTCATGAATATGTAAAACAAATTTTCTTTATTCAGTCTTTTTCATCTTGTTAAGAGAAGCTGTAGTTTATGTGGTGAAACCTGGAGTTATTAAAACCAGCTTGGGCTCTGCAGATCTCATTACATGTATAAACTGTTACAGAGGAGCAGCGAAGGTTGTTGTCTCTGGGATCCTGGACACTTCTGCAGCAGCACCCTTCTGACAGGGGCAATTTGACAGTCACAGCATAGCTATACTCCTGGGTGTTTTATGAGAAGGACCACGCCTGGAAGGGCTGTGCAGTCAGGAAGTAATAGACAGAATAAATGGTCAGGCTGTTGCTCATGGCACCAACTGACAGCAGGAGGGTCCCCCTTTTCACGTCACAGATATGCCCATGAGGCAACCACAGTACAGCTCCCTGGCTTGTGATGGGCTGGGCATGGAGCAGCTAAATTCTGGATTCAATCTGGGAGGGGCGCCCATTGTACCTGTGAGGCCTCTGGAATGACTGTTGGCAGCCATTTGAACAGGTGCTCCCAGCTGGGGAGAATTACATGGGAAGACCAGGCAGGAAGCAAGCTGGCTTCCAATAGGCTACTCATCACACAGCTCAGTGTGGCTCAGGAGGAGTCCACAGGACTAGATAGGCATGTCAGCTGGAGTCCTGCTTGTGGTTGACCTTGAAATTTGGCATTCTACACAAGAGGGACATTGTGAGCCCCGAGAAAGCAAAGACTCTCCTGGAATCGTGGTTTTTTTTTTTTTTTACTTTCTCTGAGGACGCCTGAGTCTCATGATGAATTAGACTTAGAAAATTTCAGAGAAAAACAGTGAGCAGGGTTGAGGCCCCTTGATGTTATTTTGTGTTCCCGTAGGTTTTCATGGTCCTGGATTTATGGGAAGGAGAATTATAATCCATATTTGACAGTCTCTCTCTTTAGGAGGGAGAATTAGGCTTTTAGTTTATGTCATTGAGCAATGCCTGGGTCCACATATTTTCCACTGCAGCCGAGCACCATTGCCAGTCTGGGAAATCTTGCCCCAGGCATGTTTCACTTGGGGATTAAGTCACATGCACCCTATTCTTCAACCCTTGCCACCATACTTGGGCCCCTCCCACTTCCTCCCCCTCATTTGTAAACCGTGAACCTTTTCATCCGGTTTTGTTTTACAAGCCAGAATTGTGCTCCTAGCTTTTATCCTTATGAAAATGGTTTCTTTGCAACATTGCATGCAGGCAAATAGGTCTGTGGAACTGCCAGGGGCAGAGGCTTGCAGCTTGCAGGTCCTCTGAATAGCTTAGTCCAGCCCCACTGGGAACAGATGCCTCAAAAGCCTTAATTTTTATGCTAGCTTTCATCTCTACAGTCGTCTTGGGGATTCTGTGTATATGTGTATGTGTTCAGGTGTGTGTACATGTGTGTGTGTGTGTGTGTGTGTGTGTGTGAATACATGTGGAGTCTAGAAGTCTATTTTGAGTGTCTTCCTCAATCATTCACCTTACTTATTTATTTTTAAAAACTATGTGTATGTGTGTGTATTTATGTTTGAGTATATGCATGTGAGTGCATTTGCCCTTAGAGCCCAGTAGTGTTGGATTCCCTAGAGATAGAGTTAACAAGTAGTTATGAGCCACCCAATGTGGGTTTTGGAACCCAACTTAGGTCCTCTGCAAGAGAAGTATGCACCCCCCCCCTCCATGAGTCATATCTCTAACAACTATTTTATCTTTTGAGACAGGAACTTTGTTCTAGTTTTATTCTGTTGCTATTATAAAACACTGACCAAAGTCAAGTTGGGGAGCAAAGAGTTTATTTGGCTTACACTTCCAGATCACAGCCCATTATTGAGGGAAGTCAGGGTGTGAACTCAAAACAGGCAAGATGGAAGAATGTTACTTACTGGCTCACCCTCTGGCTGGCTCACATCTGTTTTCTTATGTAGCTGAGGACCACCTGCCTAGGGATGATGATACCCACAGTGGGCTGTGACCTCTGGCATAATTCATCATCAAGACATCATCCATAGACCTGCCCACAGGAGAATCCCATCTAGCCAATTCCTTAATCAAGGCTTTCCTCTCATAACTCTAAGTGTGCCTAGTGGACAATTAGAGCTCACTACGACAAGGTCTTTCATTGAAACAGGTGCTCCATGATGTGGGTAGACCAGCTGACCAGCAAGCTCCATGATAGCTCTGGTCCCCCATCTGTCCAGTGCCCTTGTGCCTGGCTTTTTATAGGGGATGGGGAATCCAAACTCAGGTCCTCACCCTTTTGAGGCAAGCACTTTACTGATTAAGCCATCTCTCTGGTCCCGAGATTCTTAACTAGGGATATAATGATCTTACTGCCTGGATAAAAGATAAAAAGAGTTCCAGAAGCGGACAGAGGAACGTGTTCCGGCCCTGCCTTTTTGATCTGGTCTCACAGGGCCACTCCTCACACCTCCCTTACACCCCTGGGGTTTGTTCCCGAATGTCTTTCTCCTGCTTGGCATTGACCTAGAAGTGCCACACCCAGCAGGATCTGGCGCTGTTGGCTGCTCCCGCAGGCCCTCCACTGAACTGGCATCTCAGCTGAAGGTCTTCGCTTGCACTTGTGACTTCAGGCTATTTTCGTGTAGCCTGCTTATTCAAAACCTTACCAAAATTGGGTCTGACTAATGGCCCTCTTCAACTTGGATAGATCTTAGCTTGATTATGTGTTTTCTTTCTTCCTTTCCCTCAATTTCTGGATGGCTTATGTTCCAGTGACTGGGATTCGAGCATTCTAGTGCAGTCAAGGATACAAACTACTCTCTTTAGGTAGATAAATAGAGGGCGTAATCCTGCTCATTTGCCAGACTGATCTTTTCCATCATCACCGAATACCCTGGAAACAAACAAGCAAACAAACAAACAAAAACTGGTACAGAGATTTGGGCCTGAGGTTAAAAGGTGAAGAAACTAAGCTTCTGGAGTTGAAGGATCCAGGAGACTCTGCCCTGTTTGTTCTTCATTCTCTCCTTGGCAATCATTTTTAATTAGGAAGTGAACCCCAGATGGCAGGGCTTATCTGCTTGTGTTGAGTGACAACGTTTAAGTTGGGTTCAGTAAGGAAGAAGGATGTTCCGTCTGGTCCCTCGGTCTCTGGCAAGTGTATAGATTTTGACTTAATACCTCTCGCTGTTTCTTAGGCACCCCCTTGATACCGACTTTAGTATAACAGATTGGAATGGATAAGACAACAGGAAAACATCTTGCAATGCAACCAGAGCAAATTCTGGGGCTTGGGAGCCGGCTCAGCACTTAAGAGGGCTTGCTGCTCTTGTCGAGGATCTAGGTTCAGTTCCCAGCATCCGTATAACATCCTGTAATTACATACAGTTCCTGGGGTCCTGACATCATCTTCTGGCTTCCACAGACACCTGCATTTACATGTATACACACACACTCACAGACACACAGACACACACACACACACACACACACACACACACACACACACAGAGCTTTTTGGCAGGGGGAGTACTTAACTAAAAGATTTTGTCCCTTCTGGGAACTTAGTATTTTTAAACCAAGTATGAAAATATTTCACATCTCTCTATTACCACTGATGCAAGTTATAACCAGTCAGCATCACCCACAGGGAATGGCGGGACCAAAGAGAGGAAAACAGGCTTATATTCTGTGATTTCTTCTTCACTCTTCCCTGTTAGCCTTGATATTGCTGTAGTTTCCTTGGAAAAAAGTATTTTAGATAAAATACATTGAGTTAAGATTTGAACTGAGTTTATAATTTTCTTTATTAAAATATATGCTTTAAAATGTTTATACTTGAAAATATAATCAATTTAGACTCATAATCTCATCTATTTCCTATTCATTACCCAAGTAGAGGGTCAACTTGTTTACAAAAATGCCATTTAAGATGTCGAAAACATGAAATTTTTGTCAAACCGTTTGCATTATACAATTTTCTAGCACAGGGTCTGGTGAGTTGACTCGGTAGTTAGGAACACTGGCTGCTTTAGTAGAGGACCTGGTTCAGTTCTCAGCACTCATATCATAGCTGACAAACACACAGAACTTGTTTTAGGGATCTGACCCCCTCTCCTTAGGCACCTGGCACACATGTGTGGAGGCAAACACTCATATACATAAAAGTAGAAGAAAAAAAATTGACTAGCCAGTGATTCAACTTTTATTGACTGTTTAGCTTACAGCTTTTATTTTTGCCAGTTTCATTGAGACCTACCTGACAAACATACATGTTCAAACACATACAAACATATGTATTCAGAGTGTACAATGAGACATGATTGTGAAGTGATTGCTGTAATCAAATGTAGTCACCACTTTTGTTACCCACATAGTATGCATGTATGTATTTATAATAAGGACACTTAAGGTCTCTTTAAGCAAAGTTTAAGTATATAATAGAGTTGTGCTAACATGCTGTGTGTTAGTAGCAACAGCCTAATGTACGAACAACCCAGGTCTCTAAGATTGGGACAATGAGTAAAGAAAGTGTGGGCTTTATGTATAATGAGAATCTGTTCAGTCTTAAAATAGAATGAAATTCTGTCATGTCTTACAGTATGATTAACCTGCAGGACATCAATGATGAAAAAAACCAGGCACTGAAAGATGGCGCTGTGTGATCTTGCTTACATATGGAATCTAAAACTTGGGAGCAGAGAGAGTGATGTTTTCCAGGGGTGTGGGGGTGCTGGTGAGTGGGGAGATGTTGGTCTAGGGTTTAACGTGAGTACTTCAAGATTTGGTGTGGACTGAGAGAGAAGTCCACATGATGCAGAGCAGCTGCTGCTGGTACTCAGCGAGGCCCTGAGACTGGTTCCCACAGGGAAGCCAGGGAAGAGCTTGATAACTTGGAACTCTGCTGCTTGGCTTGGGCTATGCCCAGCTCTCTTCTAAAAATGCCCTTGGCATCTCTCCTTCCTGACCTGTACACACTGCGCACACATATTCCTCTCTGAACAATACACCTAGCAACCTTGGACTAGGGCACCAACACCTGATGTCTTAGTCGGGGTTTCTATTCTTGCACAAAACATCATGACCAAAAAGCAAGTTGGTGAGGAAAGGGTTTTTTTCAGCTTACATGTCCACATTTGCTGTTCATCACCAAAGGAAGTCAGGACAGGAACTCACACAGGTTAGGAACTTGGAAGTAGGAGTGGATGCAAAAGCCATGGAAAGATGCTGCTTACTGGCTTGCTTTCCTTGGCTTGCTCAGCTTGCTTTCTTATAGAATCCAGGACTACCAGCCCAGGGATGGCACAACTTACAATGGGCCCACCCACCCTTGAACACTAATTGAGAAAATGCCTTATAGCTGGATCTCGTGGAGGCATTTCCTCAAGGGAGGCTCCTTTCTCTGATAACTCCAGCTTGTGTCAAGTTGACATTCAAAACCTGCCAGGACACCTGTCCTGGGCTACATGTACACTCTCTAGAAACTGAGACAGAGTTCTCATCCTCTTACAACAGACTTACTTTCTGATCAGATATATTCCCAATGTATGTTGTGTATGAAGAATGGAAGGGGGATGTTTCTGTTTTTCCTGGGTTTGGGCCGGCTTGGCTAATCCACTGGAAGATGGCATGACATTAGAATCAAGCAAACAGGAAGGCAGAGAAGGAGTTAGAGGAGATTAAGAATGAAGCTCTCTTCATTCCACATTACCTATGGAACCAGCCTTTTGGTCTGGGTCTTTGAGGAATTTCTGAAATTTCAGCGGCAGTTGTCCAGGTCAGGAGACTCTTCACGTACCTGTGGTTCTTGGGCTCTCTAGAGCACGGTGCTGAGATTTATCTTTCTGTCTATGTCCCTAGCGTTCCTCTGAGGTTGTCCTGGAGAATGGAAGGTGCTTCATGGCTTGGCCTGTACGACCATTTCTTCCCTATCTTTCATGCCCTCTGCATTGGTCCCAAAGTTCACATTTGCCTTCTGTGTTAGTTATTTGTTGGTGGGACGAGATGCCTGATGTGAAACACCTTATGGGGGCAAGGGTTTATTCTGGCGTATAGTTGAGGAGTAAGGCCTGTCTTGGAGGAGAAGGCATGGTGGCAGGAGAATGAGGTGGCTGGCCACACTGCATCCACAGTAGGATCAGAGAAGACTGCTGGTGCTTAGCTGGCTTTCTCCTGTGCCATGCAAGACCCCAGCATAGGTTCGAAGGGTCTTCCTACATCGATTGATCAAGAAACTCCCTCACAGACATGGCCAGATGTGTGTTCCCAAAGTGATGGCTAATTTCAAGTTGGCAAGATCAACCATCATAGCAACTCACTTCCCAAGTTGGCACACATATCTGTAAGGGCCTAGCTCCAGGACTGTGTGGCATGCTTTTTTTCAGGGACTAAGAGCTTCCTTTTCATCCCATCCCCTGCCCTCAACCCTGCTGTCTGTCTGAGAGATAAT
The DNA here is from genome assembly GCA_902729485.2 of Mus minutoides. NCBI lineage: Eukaryota > Metazoa > Chordata > Mammalia > Rodentia > Muridae > Mus > Mus minutoides. The sequence continues at coordinate 2,464,626 of LR749494.1, read as the reverse complement.
CCTCCCACTCTTCTGTCTGAGGGATGGTCCTCCCACTCTGCTGTCTGAGGGATAATCCTCCCACTCTGCTGTCTGAGGGATGGTCCTCCCACTCTGCTGTCTGAGGGATAATCCTCCCACTCTTCTGTTTGAGGGATGGTCCTCCCACTCTGCTGTCTGAGGGGTGGTCCTCCCACTCTGCTGTCTGAGGGGTGGTCCTCCCACTCTGCTGTCTGAGGGGTGGTCCTCCCACTCTGCTGTCTGTCTGAGGGGTGGTCCTCCCACTCTGCTGTCTGTCTGAGGGGTGGTCCTCCCACTCTGCTGTCTGTCTGAGGGGTGGTCCTCCCACTCTGCTGTCTGAGGGGTGGTCCTCCTACCCTGCTGTCTGTCTGAGGGGTAGTCCTCCTACCCTGCTGTCTGTCTGAGGGGGTAGTCCTTCTATCCTGCTATCTGTCTGAGGGGTGGTTCTCCCTTTTGACTGATTGGCATTGCAGGAGGGTGCACAGGCCCTAGTTCCACAAAGGGGGTAAATTTCACTCTTGGCTCCAGCCATTTGGTTCTCTCTGGCTCTTAGATGCCAAAGAGAGTTATCCTGCCAGATTTCAGCCCTTATTTTTTCATGCCTCTTCAAAAAGAAACAAACCTGACAAAAATCTTCCCACAACACTTCACAGCACTGCTGTTAGTCTTTCGGCCATATCCTGAAGGTAGTGGGGGAGTCCTGTCTCCACTGCAGAAAGAATCTTCATGTAGTCATTCTGGTCTGCATCTTCTATGTTTAATGTACAATTCAGTAACAACACATATACACAAACCACACATGCATTCACACATATACTCTATCATGTGCATACACATCTCATACACACCACACACATAGTACATGCTATATCCCCCACTCCCTGTGGGAGCAAGATGGAACATTCTGTCTATACAATTTTTAGTACTGTTTAAGGTTCACAGACACATGAGAGGCTAATTAATCATGTTAGGCAGTTTCACACATTTGTCGAGCAGGTGAAAGACAGCATTGTAATATCATGTGACCCTTAAGCAAAAGGAGACAACTTCACTGTTAGTAGGTGCACTGCTGACCACAACCCAGGAAGGATCCTTCTTTCTGAGGTTTTGGGGGGTGGGGGCTGAGGGATGGGGGTGGGGGTAGACACCAGGCTTTCACCCATGCCAGGCAAGTCTCTACCACAGAACTGTATACCCCAGCCCCACTGGAGGCATTTGTAATTAAAACTAGTTTTGATCTGTATTTTGGTCTCCTTTTATTTTTGGTGAATCAACGACTTCAAACCTGGAGAGTGCTTTTCCTTTCTAGGCTGAGGTTCAAGGGAATGGAGAAAGCAACCTTACCTATGCTTATGATTTCCACCTTGTCTATGTGTCTTTATAACAATCGAGTGAATAACCCAAGCATGTGATGAGTGAGTGCCTCGTGGGCCTCGTGGGCCTCTCGCCCTGAGTGTTGTAGGCCTCTCAGAGGTCAGGGAAATGGCTGTGGGCAGTGGGATGTGCACAGACGCGAGGTGAATCCCTGCAGATGGCCAGAACGAGGCACCTAGATGAGGGCTAGACAGTTGAGGAGAAAGAACACTGAAATTAGGGTGGGGAAGGGTGTGGCTTAGCTTGCCTGCAGGTGTGGCTTGTATAGGCTGTGGTTCTGTTCAGCTTATGAGAGGTGTGGTGTAGGCATACATGTTTTTTGCAACCTACTTTAATATGGGTTCATCCTCTCTTCTAGCACAGCAGAGGTAGTGGAAGAGAAAAGTTATTAGGATATGGGTGAGGTGGACTTGTTCATCAGTAGTTCTTTGGGGCGGGGGAGGGGTGAGCATGATCTTGTTTGGCAGCGAACACCAAATACAACTCAGCAGCTGCAGACCCGTCCCCTAGGCAGGCAGGCAGGCAGACAGCACACACGAAGTGGCAGCCACAGACTAGTCCTTTCAGCAGGCTGACACCGGGCATGAAACAGCAGCTGCTGTTCACTGGGACCTCAGAGGTATTAAAGGTAGGATGTAAAAAAAAATTATGCCTACAGGTGGCACCCAACGTGGCTTAGGCATAATGGATAACTCCACTTCTAATTGGTAGAGGAAACCATAGATGATGAGGGCTTAGCAGTGTTGCTTAAGGACTTTACCAAAATGGCAGCCACTGCCTCTGGGTGGTCTTCTATTGTGTTCCCGGAGGGGGGTTTTCTGATTTTGCTTAATGGTTTTCATAAGTTTGGAGGGAAAGCTGAAAGCTCAGGAGGGCCACTCAATTCTCTTCTATTAGAAAGAATTGCACAGTTGGCTTTGCTCATAGAGAGTTTGTGACTAGAGGGCCAAAGGATTGGAAAGCAAAAAAAAAAAAAAAAAGAACCAGGGAGAGCAGAACAAATAGTTCTGGCTTGGTGAATGAATGTACCTCAAGATGAACTAGGGAAAGAAAATAGGCTGGAAGGTAAAGTGCAGCCCCGCCCAGCTCCAGGTACTCTCACTACCAGGTGCGCAAAGCAACTCAGTGGGGCAGGGGCTGGGAAGAGCAGGAGGTGGCTCAGGGACAAAGGGTTAGTGTGCAGCCAGCCGAGTGCATCACAGAGCATTTGCTTAGGCCTGCGGAAAGGACTTCCAGAGTGCCGTCTGCCTGCCTAGGGGACTGGTCTGCAGCTGCTGAGATGTATTTGGTGTTCGCTACAGGACTGAACTGCTGCCAAAGACGATCAAGGCGCCCTTATCCCACCCCACCCCATCCCACCCCTCGCCCAAGAACTATTGCTGAACAGGTCCACTTCCCCAATATCCTAATAACTTTTCTCTTTTACCACCTGTACTGGGTAGTGGTTTAGAGAAGAGGTTGAATCCTTATTAAAAGTATGTTGCAAAAAATGTATGCCTATAACATGATGTCACAGATACACCTCTCTGCCTGCTAATGTACACACACACACACACACACACACACACACACGCGTACCTGTACACACCAAGAGCAGTCCTTTCCTAGTTAATGTTATCTTCTTTCCAGATTCAAATGCACCCTGGGGCTGTGCACTTAGGACTCTTAGTGGAATGGCAAGGTCACAGCAGGAGGCTGGCTTCAGCAAGTGCAAGAAGGCAGGTGTCTCCTGGCTTGTCCACCAGTGGGTCCTACAAGGGAGATTTTAAAACTATTTGACAGTTACGGGAAGAAAAGCTTTTGCACTGCAATAAAATATACATTTATAATTTACCTTCTGTGTTGGTTTCCTTTGTTTTGAGACCGGTTCTCTCTGTGTAGTACGGGCTGGATTAGAACTCTTGATCCAGGCATGCATCATTACATTTGGCTCAAATTTACTACTTAAAAATGTTTTCCTTTATTTTAATTTTATGTGTGTAGAAATACACCACATGCATGTGATGCTCTTGGAGCCAGAAGAGAGCATCAAATTGTCTGGGGATAGAATTATAGACATGTGAGTTGCCATATGGTTGCTGGGAATTGACTTGGGTCCTCTGGAAGAATAACCAGTGCTCTTAATCTCAGAGCCATGATTCTTAGCCCTCTAAAACTTACTACACACACACACACACACACACACACACACACACACACACACACACCAGGCACACATAGAGTCATTAGTCCTAAGTATACTCACATTGTTATGTACTAGATGTCTGGGTCTTGCAAAACAGGAACTGAACCCACAAAAACCAGACATCGGAGAGCTTTGCTTTTGTTTAAGCATAGGTCCTTTCTATGAAGGCAGAGCAGGAAGTTCATCCTTGGATGTCCTCATTCTCAGACCTTGAGACAGGCTTATGGGTATATGGTAGTAGGAGCTGAGAAGCCATTCAAGATATATGTGCCCACTAGAAATTGTGCTTAGTGTCAGGGCCTAATGTCAGGACATTTTTACTAAATCTATTGTGTACATGTATGTGACCATGTGCTTGCTATGGTACACATGAAGAGGCCCAAAGACAGCTTGTAAAACTTCTCTCCTTCCACCCTGTGGTCTCAGGGGATTGAACTCTAGTCATGGGTTTTGCTGCAAATGCCTTTGCCTACTGAGATGTCTCATTGGCTGCTTAGTGGACCTTTAAAAAATAAGTATTTTGGGTATGTGGTAGCTGAGCCCTGCCTATATTCATCCTGTGAGCCTTATTATAGTGCTTCATTGTGCTGAAGCAAGAGACCCCATATCTGCTTTGCAGCAGGCGGCTCCTGGGCAATGGCGCCAACTTAGCACAACCAGTCCATATCTGAGCCTGCATGAAGTCATGTGTCAATCTGCATGCAGATGGTCTAATTCAATATGGATGCTGACCATGCTACCTTATGAGGAAGTGGCTAGGCCACAGCAGGAAACTGGGTATCAGTAAATACAAACATAGGCTTATTTTCTCGCTAGCTTAGACCAACTGTCGTCCTTAGTTCTTGCCCATGATTTTGGTGTCTCCAGCTTAGATGGTCTTGGTTGTGGCTAGTTTTCTCTTGTCCGGTTGTCTGTGGTCACTCAGCAATTACTAGACTGTACCATCGTGGACTGGGCTGAAGTTCCTCAAGGGATTCTGAGACCTTCCGTGTAGGTACAACAGCCAGGCAGGCACCCTGTCCTGTCTTCCCTCACCTGACAGAACAGGGCTCACTTATCCCCTCATAGGCCTGCATCGTCTCTTTGTTTACTGGAAGGCCTTGTTCTAGGATGCTGTTCTCAGAGAAAAGCAATGACCAGTTTCATCATTTCAGCTGTGCTTGCGTGCAAGCATCCATCATCCTAAGGCCTCTGGACTGTTGGCATTCACTAGTGGAAGGAGGGGGAGGCATTGGACGCTCCTCTGAGTATCCAGCTCTTCCTACCAGCCCTGTGCAATACAATTCTGCCATAATTGCACATGGCCTCATGGGACACAGGGAGTATAGAGTACATAGGATGGAGGTGGGGGTCCATCTAGGCAGCTAAGAGAAGAAGCCATCTCTCCTGCTGGGTGAAGACCTTGCAGTGTGGTTGGAGGTATGGAATGAGGTTCTAAGCACTGGGTCCATATGGGGCTAGAGTTCCATGTTGTTTACCATTGTGTATCAGGCAGGAAGGGGTATCAACCTGTGCCTATGAGCTGGCAACGACTCTGAAGGCCCTGCCACATACCCGCTCACTGGGGGCTCCATCGCAGGTCAGACAAGGCTGCAGGCAATGTCAGGCATTCTGGCAGAATGTCTGGGAAGAGGTTTCAGTGGAGAAAGGCCTTCTGGAATCTCACACATAAGGGCTGCTGCTCACAGCCTGTGAGTCACACATGGCTTCTTCTGGCAGACTCTCAGTTCTGAAAAGCTTCTTAGTCCAGGTAGAGCAGGACCCGAGCTGGCCCAGCTGCGTTCCTCACAGGTGTTCAGGGAGTTTCAAGTGTTGGGTAGGCACTACTATCTACATGGGCTTTATAAAGCCATAAAGCCATGGAAACACACCAGGAGAAGAGGATGAGGGGATTGAAGGAGAGAGGGAGCTGTGGTGGCCAAGGTGGGGCATTTTTAGACAGTAGCAAGTGAACAATGTTGGACGGATCCAGGGCTGGCAGACAGAGGACAACACCAGAGTGTTGGGTGGGAGGAGCAGAGTGTGGGAGGGCAGGAAATAGCCAAGGGGGAGCCAAGGGGCTGGGGTTGGGGCTGATGCAGGGTCTAGAGAGCTGCCGAGGGAACAGATTGCCTCCAGCCAGCAGGAAGTCATTGCAGAGCGGAGAGATGAGAGTATATTCCAATGTTTCCTTTTAGAGAGCTCTCACGGTTGCTGGTTTGAGTCCAGACTGGAGCCAGGTGGGGGGTGGCAAGAGGCAGCTGGCATCTGCTCCGTCTGTACCAGGCAGTGGCAGCTGGAGCAGCCTCTGTGGGGCATTTGAACTCTGGGGGTCCCCTGCATGTAGCCAGCAGAATTGCCCATGGTTTAGAAGCAGGCTGAGGAAGGATAGGAGGGAGGGGTCACCCTAGGTCTTTGGCAGATATGATGCTTCCAGCTTTGCAGCTGGAGAAGGGCAGGGCTGGGCATAGCTGCTCCAGTTATACGGCTCCACTGGTAGGTGTGAGTGTGGAGTTTGTAGAGAGGTCTGAACTGGTGATGAGCATGCTGGGAGGGAGGTGGCTTTCTTTTTGTCCAGCCCTGGTCCTTTTAGGCTGCTTGTCCAAACCCCATGAACTGGGTGGTCTGTGAAGCAATTGATGCCTTAACCTTCTGCAGGAGGCAAAGGCCAAGGTGCTCCCATAGATTTGGTGTCTGATGACCACTGTTCCCTGACTCATAGAGAACACCTTTACACCTTTACCCTGGAACTTCATATGGTGGAAGGGTCATTCAAGTCCCCTTTAAATGTATTTTTAATTATATGTGTGTGTGTGTGTGTGTGTGTGTGTGTGTGTGTGGATGGGGGTATGTAAACGTGAGTGCAATTGCCTGTGGAGGCCAGAAGAGGGCATCTGATCCTCATGAAGTTGGAAGTTACAGACAATAGTGTTGGCATACGTCTCTTAGCTCACGAACACTCGACACACCACCACAACAGCAACCCTTTTTCTCTGGAGCACCTCCTGCCCATCTTGGGTCTCTCCAGAGTCCTCAGAATGAAACTGTCTGTACCTGGCAAAAATCGTGCCTCTCCTAGAGCACAAGACAGTCATAGCCAATGGCTGTGGACAAACGGAAGCAGCCTCATATCCCACACCTGGAATTAAAACGGAACATATCTGTATGGCATGACTGGGTTTTTCAAAGAAACCAAAATTCTCATTATGCAGTGTGAGTCACTTGATCTGGGTTCTGGGAACCAAACCTCTGCCAGAGTACGCGAGCTCTTAACTGCTAAGACATCTCTCCACACGCCCCTTTTAAGAAAGGCATTAAACCCATTAATCCAGGCTCTCTCCTTATGATCCAGTTCTCTCCCAAAGACCTCAGTTTCTATCTCTGGCAACATGGGAGTTGGCATTTGAACAAATGAATTTACACACCAGCATATGGAAAATTGGTTTGCATTAGGACCATATGGAGGGAAAAGCTTACAAGACAAAGAAGGATGGTGTTTGCTAAAGTAAAGCAACAATAATTAAATAATGACTTGCAAGGATCAAGGACACTCTGCGCGTTATATGTCTCAACAGAGAAGGTCTGTGTGTACTGTGTGCTGGGGTGGTTAGACTTGACTGTCAACTCAGCAGGATCAAGAGTCACCCGGAAGACACACCTCTGTGTACGGCCTTTCTCGACTGGATTAATTTAAATGGGAAGAAGCAGCCTAAATGTGGGTGGCCCTATTCTGTGAGATAAGTTCTTAGATCCAATGAAACAAGAACATGAGCTTGGCTCGCTCATTGTGTGTGTGTGTGTGTGTGTGTGTGTGTGTGTGTGGTGTGGCCAGCTGCCTCAAGTTCCTGCCCCAATGCCCCCCCCCACCCCCCCCCCCCCCCCCCCCCCGTTGATGGATCATACCCTTAAACTGTGAGCTAAGATTAACCTTTCTTCCCTTCAGTTTTTGTTGCCACGTATTTTGTCACAGCGTTGAGCAGAGTAACTAATTTTCCTCGGGTAGGGTTCCTTGCTTATTAGAAAACATTATAGAGTGTATTGGTTACTTTTCTTGTTGCTATGACAACAAGCCTTACCAAAGCAAGTTAAGGGAGGTAAGGTTAATTTAGAGTAGTTTAGAGGACACAGTCTACCATGCTGGGGAGGCAGGGAGGTCTGTGGCAACACAACTTGTTCACAGTTTCAAGGATCAGGAAGCAAGAGACCAGGGCAGAACTGGGACCTGCCTATAACCCATGAGGCCTGCCACTTCCTTGTGATCCACTTCCTCTGCATGGTCCCACTTCCTAAAGGTTCCACAACCTTCCAAACTATGTCACTAACCGGTTAGTGACACAGTGTTCCAACATTGGAGCCTATGTGTGTGTGTGTGTGTGTGTGTGTGTGTGTGTGTAAGAGGGTTGGGGTAGGTGGTGGCATTTTATATGTAAATGGTAGCACATGGTCTCTCTTCCCTGTCTTTTGAGTTCCTCATAACTCTTGTAAAGTTGCCTTGCTTTGTCACAACTTTGGGAAGCTTGGCGCTTGTAGATTTAGGGCGGTGAATTTCATCTCTGCGGGTTTTGTCCCAAGTCCATGGAGAAGCTGGCTTGTGGCAGTGTCATGCAGCCCCAGCTCTGTCTGCTTGGAAACACTTTCTGTGACATCTGCCATGGCTGTCTCCTAAGTACATACGGGCTCCTCCCTCTTTCTTGATGATGGTCCTTGAACTGTCTGAGGGTTGAACCTCAAGTCTGCAGTCTTCCTTTGTTATTTGGGGGGGGGGTGTTAGAAAACCTCTGCTTCATAGTGGCTTACGTACATCATATCCATGCTTACAGAACTTGGGTCTGTTTTTCTGAACTCACTGTTCTGATGTTGCAGTTATGGTATTTCAGTGAAAACATTACTTGAAAGTATTTATCATTTTTAAATGAAGTTTCTACATAAAACATGATATATACCTCAAACAAGGGATAAAAATCCAGCCTAAGGCTCAGGCTGTAGTGGAATGTGAGAGCGTCTGTCAGTACAAACGTGGCTCTGAGTACTTGTTAGCACACCAGGACCCTTCTCTAGGACTAAGCTCACCATTTTTCTAACTTCCCTCTGTAGGAGTGATTAGAGCTAAATCTGTTGACTATCCTAAAACTTCAGTGAAACTAGAATGAGGAATCTAATGCTGGAACATTCTTTAGTGCAGTTTCCCCCAAATTTAACTTTCCTTCAGACTGTTCAAATTTCTGATGTCTATGGAAACCTCTGGTCTGAAGCTTCGGAGAAAGGACCTTGGAATCTGGGCGGTGAGGACATAGGTGTTGCAGGAAGCAGATCATTCATTATGGTGCCCTCTTCTTGTCCAAGTCTGAACAGTATTTCTGAGAAAATAACAGAGATGAGTTGGAGTCAGGATGTCTCGGCCTGACTGGAGGCTATTGTCTGAAGTCGGCCAGCACCAGCCCTTCAGGCGAGGTCTGTTAATCAGATTCCTGGAGTGGGGCTGATGTACTGCAGAGGTCCCTGCAGACCCATCCCTCGGGGCATCCCAGTGCAGTTCAGAGTGGAAACAGCTGCCTTCCAAACTCCTGGCCCCGTCTGTATGGAGCTGAGCAGGGCCCAGGGTTCTGTCGTCTTCCTGGGAGGGAGTCTGAGTGTGCATAGGTGCTGGAAATGGAGGTCCTTGTTACCGTGGGAGATAGGGCTGCCATTCTCAAGGTTGTTAGAGGGGGTTCTACTCACTTTTCCTTTGTGTGGCTCTATGGGTTGTCATGCTTTAACAGACATATAGAGGTGGGTTTAATTCTGAACGACAGCTTGTGCTCTCTATATATGTATGTGTAGTAGAACATCCAGGGGAAAATTGCATGCTGTTCCATGTGTATATAAAAGGCTATAAATATTTCATAATATTATCTCATAATATGAGGATATACAATATTATAAATTTATATTATTATAAATGTATTGTGTCATAACATAGAGAGGGCACTTTGTGTGTGTGTATGTGTGTGTGCATATGGCTTATATGTGTGTGTCTGTGCATATGGCCAGGGGTGGACACCAGGGATTTCCTCAGTTTCTTCAACCTTAGTTTAGAGACTGGGTATCTCTCACTGAACCTGCAGCTCATCCATTTGGCTAGACTGACTAGGCCAGGAAACCCTGAAGCATTTGCCTGTGTCTGCCTACTCTCGGGGCTGCAGTTGTATGCTGCTGTACTTAGCCTGTGCGTCTTGGGGATCAGAACTGAAGCATGCTTGGGTAGGAAGCACTATATCCACTGAGCCACCTCCCAGCCCCTTAATCTGTATTTCAAAAGAATTTTAGAATCAACTAAAAATGAATCTGAAACAAAAGTACTGGGAAAGCCATACTTGCTTACACTTTGTTTTCTTTTGAGACAGAACAGTCCATGTTGTAGCCCAGGCTGGCCTTTAACTTACAATGATCCTCCTGCCTTAGCCTCCCAAGAGCTGGGATGACAGGCATCAGCTCCCATGCCTGGCTTACTTGATAGTTTTGAAATTGAGAAATAGAAATATGAATAGAGAGAAAAAGACCCCTTTTAAATCTCATTTATTTTTGCACTCTGGCTAAAGAGCAGCGCATCCTAAGCAAGTGATCTGCGTGCGGCCACTGAACCATATCTTCCCCCTCCCTCCTTGTTTGACAATTGGTGAAGGCCCCACAGCTAAATCCAGGCAGGGATTACTTCAACAGGTGAGAGCCTCGAGAAGGAAGTTTTGTCTTTTGTATTGATTTCTTTCAAAGTTATCCCATGTGTTCTGGAAAACCAAGAAGCAATGTTGACTATCTGTGCCTCTACCCCTCGGCCCTCCAGCATGCAGAGATGACTGGTTCTGTGGGAGCACCTGTGTGAGGAGCCCTGGCCTAGGGAGGCATCTGTTGCCTGTGGGTGGAATGTGGGTGGCCTCTCCTCCCCGAAGCACACTGCAGCAGGGGCACCATGAAATTGATTTGAGAAACTGAACAAAAACATTTGCTAGGTGGGAAGAGGAGATGGAGTTAACTGGCTATGGCTCTATGATGGGTGGTTTCTGGGGATGGTGATGTCTGTAGGACTTTGTGCTTTAAATCTCAGTGTGGTGGTGTTCAGCTATGTTTTCTGAACATGTGACCTGACTTTGAACACCAAGATCGTTACCTCTCAAATTACAGGTCCCCAAACTGGCTCAGAAGACACACACATGGCTGGTATGGGGCAGTCAGCTGTACCTCCTCTGCTTATTGGAGAATTTACATGTTCCTGTTGTACTTTTGACCAAGTTGTATGTTCTGTTCTATGAGGCCTCAGAAGAGAATTTTCTCTCCTGACCACTCAGGGGTTCTCCACATTGAGTGATATTACATAAACTTCTACAGGAACATAGAGATGCTTTAACCCAGATAGGGTATCAGTGAGAAGGGTCTCCATCCAAGTCTACATTGGTAAACCAATGAGTTTATTAGACTTACATAGGGGGCATGCGTGAAGGGATGCTTACGGGAATATGAGTGACCTCAAAGCATCTATACCACATACAACTCTCAAGCATGGATGACTTCCCTGTAGTGGCACAGATGGAATTTCTCCTTCAATACCTTCTACCCTTGATATATTCAGACTTCTCCCAAGAATCCCAGATCTCAGGCAGCTGGGGCAGAAAAACATGCATTTGGGTGGGAGTGTGTATAGTAAGGGATGGCAGTGGTCTGACACAATGGTCTAATGACCGTCTCACACTCTGCTTCTGTGAAAGGACATTAACGGATTAGCTCTTGAGGGTCTCTTGTGGGTAGTCCCAGGTGTTCTGAGGAAGATGGTGGTGGCGTTTGGAAAAATAGCCTTCCACAAGCGTGTATTAGAATCTCCTGAAGGACTTGCTAAAATGCAAATTGCTGGGCACTGGCTCCAGAGTTTCTCATCAGGTGGCTCTGTGGTGGTCTCCAAAGACAGATATTTCTAGCAAGTTCTCAGATGGTGATGCTTGGTAGGTCAGTGCTCTAGGCAAAGCCAGCAAATCTAGCTGCTTACCTGCTACCCACCCAGGTGGCCAATGTCCCTTTACCTATCTCTGTGAGTCTTTGTTCCTGCCTCTCAGTGCTCATGGTCTGACTGTGGACTAGAGCATTCTGGGAGAAACTGAAGCCAGGGTGTCAGAGGCACAGCAGCTTGCATCAAGTGCTTCCACTGAGCTGGTATCTGTGCTCAAAAGTGTTTGTGGTGGTTGTTTAACCTTCCAGTCTCTTGAGGTCAGTTTTGATGTTCTTTTATGTGGACTCTCTTGAGTTTTCTGACATGAACAAAGTCAAATGTAATGCTGAGTCAAATTTGCCCCTTCCAATGCTAGCTGGGTCTTGTATGAAACTGCCTGGAGGAGAGATGACACAAATGGTAAATGTTCTCAGGCTTTGTGTCAGGCTATGAGGGGAGCGGGGAGCACGTAGAGGGATGTCTCCAGCATGGATGGTCTCTTGTAAGGCTGCTTATTTTTCAGTTGCTGTATTTTGTCTTCCTTTCTCTCAAAAGTAAGGGTGGTGGATGTTGGTTGACAGTGTGTGATAGGAATGGATTAGAATTTATTCCTTCCCCGTCTCTAGTCATGCTCTGGAGCCCTTTGGATAGTGGAGGACTTGGTGATCATCTGGAGGTAATGTGGTCTTGTGGATGTGGTTCTGTGGGAGATTTTGAGAGAACGTGAAGGAGTCTAGCTCCGAGTATGTGGTAGAAGCAGAAAGGAGACTATCAGATGGACTGCACTCATGTCCCTGGCATACTTTATAATTTCTGCTTACCATTGTCCATCCTGTGAGGCTTAGCGGAAGCTCTTGAATTTTGAAGCCTATACACCCCTGTGGCTCACACCCTAACTGCACCATGTGCTCTCTGGTGCAAGAAGGACTTGTGTGGTTGTAGGTTTGGATCTTTCTGAGCCCATACAGAGAGGTGACAAAATATGAGTCATTCCATGGAGAGTTCCAAAAGAGTGGGTGGAGTCTTATGTGGCATCCTATGACATCCTGCATAATAGCTGTTAGATGTATACCAGCCAGGAGAGTAGGTTTGATACTTAATGTTCACCGTCAACCTGACTGGACTTAGAAACATCTAGGAGATACACCTCTGCAAGTGTCTGTGAGGGCTAAGGAGGTTAAGTGAAAAAAGAGGATCCAGTGAGTATGAGTTGTGCCAGTCCATGAGTTGGAGTTCTGGATTAAGAAAATAAAACAAAATAACCAAAACCAGAAGCCCAAACTCCAACCCAACCCAACCCAACCCACCATAAGAAAGAAGCTGAGCAGTGGTATTGGTCTTTCTCTGCTCCCTAATTCCTTTGCTGCAGTACCTTCCCCATGATGGTGGACTATACTGTCAAATCATCAGCTATGAACCTTTCTCTCTCTTTTTTTTTTTTTTGGTTTTTCGAGACAGGGTTTCTCTGTGTAGCCCTGGCTGTCCTGGAACTCACTCTGTAGACCAGGCTAGCCTCGAACTCAGAAATCCGCCTGCCTCTGCCTCCCGAGTGCTGGGATTAAAGGCGTGCGCCACCATGCCCGGCTTGAACCTTTCTCTCTTAAGTTGCTTCTTGTAAGGCTCTGAGTCATAGCAATGAGAAAAATCACCTAACAATGTGGGGACAGCCAAGCGGATCCCCGTGGGTAGTGAGAGAATTAAGAAAGACAGTATCTGTATAGAGGTAGCAGTAGCCCCAACCACCTGTTTTTAGATTCGTCCTTCCCCATTTTATGTCTCTCTGGATCTTAGTTTAACTGGCTACTTGTGTTTACCTTTTCTATTAACAAGTTTTGCTCAAGTATGGAGGAGAATTCCCATCCACTTCTTTCTAAATTATAGTATTAAGGGAAAAACAAAACAAAACAAAAACAGTCAATGGCTCACCCCTTCCAGCCAAATCACTGGGATTAAATGATTTAATATTTTCTTCCTTTGATACATGATTCTCCTTTGCAACTCATATGTAAAAGTAATTACATTTTCTGGGTCCTTATCTTTATGGGTTTAATCTCTTTAAGAGGACATAGCCTCTTAGGAGCAGGGACCATGATTCTCTGGTGACATGTACTAACTTTGAAAAATACCATGAGTTCCTGGTTCATGTTTAGTTTATAGTCCGTTGTGTAACTTGCTGTCACTCAAAAGTTTGGCTGGTGCATCTTCAATTCTGTGTTGGAATCATTTGCTTTTTTAGCTTTAAGTTACCCACGTTGGAGATCCTTGGTGTTACATAAATATTTATTGAAGGATCTTACAGGATCCCAGAAGTGACTCCTTTCCTGGTTGCATCCTAGGTATGCAACAAGTGGTAGGAATCCAGGGCACACTCCTGCTTTTTAGGTACAAATGACTTTTAGGTGCACTTTCTATCATATCCCACCTAGCCAGTCATATGACACCATAGGCTCCTTGTTTAAGGACTTTGTCACATGGGCCTTCAACCATGGGATACAGCTACTCTCCAGATGTTGGAACCAGGTCCTACTCACCGATATTTTTTCTGTTGCTGTGATAAAACACTGTGACAAAAAGCAACTGGGGGTCGGGGTGGGGTAGGGGAGTAAGTTCCACTTCCAGGTCACAGTTTATGGAAGAAGTCAAGGCAGGAACTCAATTAGGCGCTTAGAGTAGAAGCTGTGTAGGAACACTGCTTGCTGGCTCACTGAACTTCATGCCTAGGTAGCTTTCCTTTTATAGCTCAGGACCACTTGCTGAGGGATGGTGTCTCCAAAGAGTGTTGGGCTCATTTACATCAGCTGAGAGGACCCTAGGCTGTGTTAAGCTGACAGTTAAAACTAACTAGGACATCTTCTCACAATTCTGGCCTAATCTTGAAATTTTATAAGTGTTTGGAAGGAACTAAAGACTACTGTAATATAGTATGGAAAATTCACACAGCCCACTTCTGAGAAAGGAGAGACCAGGACCCATTCTTTTGCAAGTAGAGACAAGGATGGGGCAATGTGACTTACAGTCACATGTATGGACATATTTCCTGTTGTATTGCTGTGTGGTTAGCTCCTTTTTAAAGTATTGTCATAAGGGAAATAGGGGATTCAGGGCCCTAGACTGAGGGAGAGATGGTGTCCAAGGCTTAACAGCCATTCTGTATCCTTCCTGCCCCAAACATACAACCTGCCTGTTGTGCACTCAGCTATTCTTCCAAGTAGTACATAGTCAGCCAGACGTCCATCTATCTATCTGTCTTTCTGTCTGTCTGTCTGTCTTCCTTTCTTCACTCCTTTTCTTTCTTAACTAAAATTTTAAATTATTTTTTTTTGACAGAAGTTTTTATGTAGTCCGGACTGGCCTTGAACTGATTGTGTAACTGAGGATGACCTTGAATTTCTGATTGCTCTGCCTCTATCTCCGTAGGGCTGAGATAGCAGGTGTGCCACAAAGCCTGATTTATACTATGCTGGAAATTGAACCCAGAGACTTATACAAGGCAAGTACTTTATCAACTAAGCCAATCTTGTCCTCAACCAGGCATTTCTATACAAAGGGCCAAGACTTTGGTTTTAGAAATAAGAAGGATATGTGTATATATATATATATATATATATATATATATATATATATATATATATATATATATATCTGAGCTGAGTAATAATCCACCAGATACAAGTTTGCATCAAATTCTGTGGAAATGTTTTTTTTTCCTTTTTGTTGGGCATTTTTATGGTCTAAATATAGAATGACCAATGCCTCTAGGACAAACTTGGCCTGGTCAGTGTTATCAAGAAGCAGGCTGTTTCTTACTTTCTTTGTATTTCTTTACTTATTTAAATCTGTTAAAATTAATATATTGATATATAAAACTTCTTTTGCCAGTGTTGGTGACACATGCCTTTAATCCCAGTACTCAGGAGGCAGAGGCAGGTGGATTTCTGAGTTTGAAGCTAGTCTACTGAGGGAGTTACAGGTCAGCCAAGGCTATATAGAGAAACTCTGGCATGAAAAACCAACCAAACCAAACCAGACCAGACCAGACCAGACCAAACTAAAACAAGAAAGCCTACTCCTTGTTGCTGGATGTGGTGACTCACTCCTGAAATCATAGCAGTTAGGAGGAGGCTGAGGAGCAGGCTGTGAGTTATGTCCAGCAGGCACTGCATAGTGAGTGCCAGGAGGAATTATATTATATCGGTAGACCCTGCTTCTCTGCTACTTCTCCCAATATTTTCTCTAAAATTTTAGCTATTATAAAGAAAAAATCTTGGACTAGCAAGACAGTCCAGCAGGTGAAAGCTTTGAAAAGTCATGAAATGCACATTTCTTTTAGGAGCTCGTTCTGAAAGAGGCTAGCATACAAGTATTTGAATGCTTTGAGTTTAGACACATTATACTCCAACACGCACAGAAACTTGGAATGTCTAGATTTTGAAATTGCTGCTGTTCCATTGCCACGACTTTTGGGAATCCTTGTAAAATTTTCCTTGTAAGGGAAGAAAATCCTGGGTGGATAAAGCATGTCTCAGGAGGAATAATAATTTAGGAAAGTACTGGGGCCAGGCAGCCCAGGCAGTGAGTAAAGGCACTGAGCACTATGACTCCTACCCTCTTAACTAACATGGTGGCCTTGAACAGTCCTTAGGGCCTTTGGACCTTGGCTGCTTCCTTAGTTTGTCAGGTGGGATTTGAGGCCATGAACACGTGTTACTAGTCTTACCACCATCACAGATACCCACAGGAAACAACCTACAGAGTGGTGGGTGTATCTGGGTTCATGGTGTGAGGGTATATGCTCTTATAGTATATGCTCTTATATCTGTGGGGTTGGCTCTGTAGTGGTGAGTATGGAGCTGCTCACTCACCTGGGCAGAGCAGGAAGCAAAGGGAGAGGGCCAGAACAGTGGGTGGGTTATAAACCAGGCAATCTTTCCTAATTACCCCCAAAGACCAACCTCCTCCACTAGACCCACACCAAGCTCCTCAAACATTAACATGAGCTGGGGACCCAGTGTCCAGAGGAGCCAGTGGGGGCATTTACACTTAAACCATAGTGTGGTGGTTTGAATATGCTTGGCCCAGGGAACAGCACTATTGAGGGGTATGGTCTTGTTGAAGTGGGTGTGGCCTTGTTGGAGGAAGTGTGTCACTGTGGGGGTGGGCTTTGAGACCCTCCCCCTAGTTGCTTGGAAGACAGTTGCCATCTCCTGTCTGCCTTCTGAACAAGATGTAGAACTCTTAGCTCCTCTTAGCCATGCCTGACTAGATGCTGCCATGTTTTCTGCCTTGATGGAAATGGACTAAACCTCTGAACCTATAAGCCAGCCCGAATTAAATATCCTTAGTTGCCTTGCTCATAGTGTCTCTTCACAGCAATGGAAACCCTAACCAAGACACAAAGCAACAGGATAATAGGTATTCTGGTCAAGTCAGGATGGGGAATACACTTTGGAACAGAGAACAAGAATGAGCCTGTGTGTGTAACTATGGGCTCTACTGCCATAACAAATATCCAAGGCACACTTGAGAACCAAGGTCGCCACTGCCAAGTGTAGGGCTTGGGGGAAGTTTCCATGCTGACTGTGAGGCCTAACTTCTGGGGGAGAGAAGAGGAGCCCAGGCAGCAGTGAAGAGGGAGGTGATATGGCAACATCATTTTTTTTTTTTTTTTGTACCCAGGCTGTCACTGTGGGTTCATCTCTGATTGCTAGAAGGAGTGGAAGCTCTGCTGGGGACTATGACCTTCTTGCTCCAGCTTAGGAACAGCTCCATATTTATTTTATGGGATGTAGGGTTTTCCTCCAGGTTTGG
Source organism: Mus minutoides (assembly GCA_902729485.2). NCBI lineage: Eukaryota > Metazoa > Chordata > Mammalia > Rodentia > Muridae > Mus > Mus minutoides. The sequence continues at coordinate 2,447,326 of LR749494.1, read as the reverse complement.
AGGAGGTACTATCTTTCTTCTTTAGAGCCACAGGTAAGTGTAGAATGTAGTTCCACACAGTAAGGTTTTTGCACACAGTGAGGCTCTTCCCTGATACCCTCAGACTCTACCTCAGCTGGACTCCCACAGAAAGGTATGTTATAATGGTATCTTAAAGGTCTTTCTTAGGAAGTGTGACATCACCTCTTCTCTGCAAGGAGGAAAGTATGTTGTTCTTCCTCGGTAGCCAAGCTGGGTTCATGTCAGCTCACTTCACACAACAGATGTGAACTCGGCTTGAGCTCCAGAATGTGATGTGATGGTGTCTGCCCCTCTGGGCAAGATCAGACTTAAAGGTCTTGGAGCTTCAACAAGTGTGAAATGTTACCTCAGAGGCTGCAACCCCAACTTGGGAAAATGGAAACCTCCTTTCAAAGGTGATCATGGTTGCTTTTAAGTGGAGTTTAAATGACAAGACTGAGTGTTACTTGTGTGTCATGAAATTGTTGTGAAACTGTTCAGAACCTTGCTGTGACCAATGCATCTTATAAAATATTTTTATTTTATTTTTAATTATATGTTAATTAGTGTGTTTTTGTGTATGTGCATATGAGTGCAGTACGTGTAGAGGCCAGTAGAGAGTCAGGTCCCTTGGAGCTAGAGTTAAGGTAGTTGTGAACCACCATATGTAAGCATTGGGAACCGAGTTAGGGTCCTCTAGTAACCTTGGAGCTCTTTCTCCAGTCCTTGAAGGACACTTCTCTTCTGATTTCTTATCTGTGGTTGAAATGTACCACATGACATAAAACATGAAGAAAGGGGAGGCAGCAATGACCAGAATGTACTATGTTGAAAGACCACTTCAGATCTTAAATCCCAAGGTTAGTAGAGTAGAATGTGGACTTTTTCTGTTTCAGAATTGTGATTTCTTATGGTGACATTGTAAGACTTTTTTTTTTCTCCTTCTCAATTCTTGCATCTAGCTTTTGTGGATTCTGGAGGGGAGGTCTAACCTCAGGTCCTCATCCTTGCACAAGCAGGTGTTTTACCCAGTGAGCTGTCTCTCCTGCCTTAGAAACAGAATTCCAGTGTGTGTGTGTCAGTGTGATTATTAGGAATAATAAAATATTGCATGGTTATGGGGGATGGTTATGGGGGATGGTTATGGAGGATGAGAAGTTACGAAGTGGAGGCCTATGGTGATAGTGGTTCAATCCTGTGGGAATCTGAAGACCTGAGAACCTTCAGAAGCTAATCTTGTGAATTCCTGACCAAGGATGGCATAGGAGAAAACAGGGTGAGATAATGAAGTAGAAAAAAGTAGGAGAAATTCCTGTGTGTGTGTGTGTTTGTATTGAGGCTGAGTTCATCAACTCAATTACTAGTCTCATCAGGAAAGAGCCTCACACTCAGCATCATTTAGGCATCTTGTGGCCCCACCAAGGTTATGCATAAATTAACCTTCCTATAGTCAAGGCACCTCAGATCAGACTAGAGAGGAAGGATAACCTTAGAGCATTTGGGTAGAGGAAAGCTTGGACCATGGGGAGCTATGGGACAAGTAGAAGTTCCTCATATAAACAAGATGCTAACCTAGGAATAGCAGTTCGAGACTGTCATCCCTGTGTTCAGGAGGCTGAGAATAGAGGATTGTGAGTTGAAGTCTAGCCTGGGATATATAGCATGATCTAATCTTATGAAGTGAAACAAAATCAACCAAAGACACTAAAGGAGGAGTAGGAGAAATCCACAGATGTGAAGTCCGAGAGATACAATGACCAGCAAATTGGAGGCTGCAGAGAAGACTACAGGGCCCTGTTTGGTGGCCTTAGGGAGATGCTAGGAGGGGTGACCAACTTCTGCAGCAGTGGCGCAGGGTGGAGGAGAAATACAGTGTTGTGCCGACAGGAAGCTATATGTGGCAGCAGTGTGGATGATTGACAAGTTGGACGGAAAAGTAATTTCCGCTTACTTTTTGACCTCCATTGGATATTTCAGAGTTCTTGAAAAAAGGCTGAGGGAGATTTTTTTAAGCCTGGTACACTGGTTGTCTGTGGAGGGGTTAGGGTCTACAGGCTGGTGGCCTTTGCCTTAGTTCTCTCAGTGTCTGAGCTTGGCAGCATTCACAGATACTTTCAAATACCCCTCTCCGGTGTCCAGCTAGAGCAAAGGTTCTCAACCTGTGGGTCGAGACCCCTTTGAGGGGGTGACATATCAGATAGCTTGCCTATCAAGTAGTTATATTATGATTCATAACAGTAACAAAAATTACAGTTATGGAGTAGCAAGAAAATAATTTTATGGTTAGGGGTTGCCCCAACATGAGGAACTGCATTAAAGGGTCACAACCTTAGGAAGGTTGAGAGGCACTGAGCTAGAGGACTCTGGTCACATTTGTAGGCGGCTTTTCAGTTAGAACTTTTCTATTTTCATTTATTTATTTCCCAAGATTTTTTTTTTCAAATTACATGTATTTTTATTGTGTGTACATGTGCATGCATGAGCATACTACAGCTCATATGTGGAGGTCAGAGGGTCAGAAGGTCACAGGCAGAAGCATCTTCTTCCATCATGTGGATCCTGAGAATTGAACTTGACCCACTGGGCTTGGTGGCAAGGCTCCTTGTTCCACTGAGCTGTCCCACTGCCCTCCCTTTTGGAGGAAAAATATGCTTTCTTGTAAATAACTAAAAACATCACACACAAAAACCAGCAAGACCTAAAGTGTATACAACTCAGCCATCACCTGTAAAGTTAGGATAATGGAAGCTTCTGGGATTCACATTAAAATTTATACTTTCCTTATGGAATATGTTTTATGCATTTACCCACCACCAAACCCAAAATATCCAGCACAGAGTTAGAACTGGAAAACATATTTGAGAGCTAGGTTTCATTAGATGTGTTTGAAATGTGGACTGGATGTAACCATGGCATTGGTCCCTTCTGCCCACCTAAGAGAGGTCTGACCACACCTCCTGTGAGACTGTAGTCACTGCAGTAGCCACAGACAGTGTTCAATAGAGCCAAGCAACTGCTATTGACATCTGTTCCCTTCACCAGTTTTATTCCTTGGTCCAGGGCAGCCAAAATGAAGTTCCTCATGGCTCTAACCTCTGTATGAGGGCAGGGTCATTAGCTGGTCAGAAATACTCTATAGTCAGATTCACGGTGGGATGCTTTGAATGGCAGTGGAAGGGAAAGGGGGAGCTGGTTTTTTTTTTTAGCAGGGAAGATGTGTTTTTCTCCTTTTATTGAGGTGATGAATTTCTTAGATCAAATGATTGGCTTGGCAGGGTGAGGTCAAAGGGCATGCACACATCTAAGGATTGTATTGCAAGTTGGCAGGTGGCCATTGGAAAGACTGACCAAACTCCTTTCTCTATCTTATTACAGAAAAATCATCCTTACTGTTAGCTATCACTTGTAATAGCTAAAGTGATGTATATTAAGTGATGTATATTTTTCATGCAAAAATGGTCTAATGTAAAAGTTTATGCTATGTGGATTTTACCATAATTAAAAAAAAGAAATCTTTATGCACGTGTGTCCATGTGAATAACTTTGTTTTTAGGGAGTGGTTTGAATACACTTCTGTAATTGGGTCTGCTATCTTTCTGTCTGCCTGTCATAGATGAGAAAGTTGGGCTCAGAGACATACAGTGCTTGGACAAAGAGCACATGGCCCATCAAAGGAGGAAAAAAAAATGTGATTTTTTTTTTTCTATTTGTTAAAAACAAAACAAAAAACATCAAAACTTTGGGAAAGAAAGATGTCTCAGTAATTCAGGGCACTTGCTGCTCTTGCAGATAATAGGTGGTCAGTTTGCAACATTCCCATCAGCCAGCTCACAACTGCTTTTAACTCCAGCTACAGGGACTCTAACACTTCTGGCCTCCATGAGCATAATGCATACACACACACACACACACACACACACACACACACACACACACACAAACATACATACATAAAAGAAAATCTTAAAACTTTTAGAAATGCTATCCAAAGTGACAAATATTTCCTAGCCATCCTTGAGATAAGCTGGGCATGCAGCCCCATATGTAATTTGCATATGTAAACATGCAAATCTGCATATGTACATATATATGTATGAAGATGTTTTAAGAATTGACATCATATTGAGCATACTGTTTCTTAATCCATACTTTCAAGATAAAATTATGATTAGGAGTTAAAGGAGAATTACTTTGTCAGTCATTTTTCAAGAGATGTAATTCCCATGGAAAAGACATATAACCACCCCTTTATAAATTTACATTTAGAATGAGGCTATTCTGGGAAGCTGTGATGGACTGAATTGTGTTTTCTTCAGATCCCAATCCCAGTACTAAACTTGTGTCTGAGAAAGTGATTACTCCCAGATAGGGCTTAACAGAAAGGAAATTAAGGTCAAACTAGGTCATTCAACTGGTCCCGATCAAGTGGAACTGCTGTCTGTAGAATGAAGGAACACCGAAGGTGCCCATGCACAGAGAAAGGGCCATGTAAGGACACAGACACAGAACGGCCATCTGTGAGCCAGGCAGGGGCCTTCAACCTTGCTGACACCCAATCTCCGAAGTGCAGCCTCCAGGATCTCCTGTTGTTTATATCACGTAGTCTGTGACATTTTGTTAATCGAGCTCTAGCAAAGTCTGCCACTGGGTCATTGCTGGAATTGTAATCATGCACACATCCTTTCTCACCCCCTCACCTTAACACACCTGTGCTTTCATCCGAGTGCGTGGCTGGTCACGGCAGCCCAGGCTCCAGGTGTCCGGGGACAGAGGCCCAGGTGCAGTGTCAGATGGGCCTGCAGGCTCCACAGATGCTTCCCTCTCTGAGGAGGATCGGTTTGGACAGTATAGATCTGATGAGTGGCAGGCAAACTCAGTTCACTTGGCTGTGGGGCTGCTCTTGGGCTGCATGGCTCTAAGTCAGTCAAAGGGACAGATGGCAATGCACTGAAGGACTTGTCATGAGTCGCCTTTCAGCTCCAAGGAGAAGTGGGGAAAGAAGTGTTCACCCTGGTTACATGTCAGGGTGTTGGTTCCTGTATCTTCCTCTTGACTCTGAATCCCATGTTTCATTTTGGGCCACTTTTTACAGCTTTGTGCTTTGTTCACGATAGAGATGTTATTCAGTGAAAATTGATTTATTTTAATATTCAAAAGTTAAAGGACAGAACATCATTGTTCTTTCCCCACCAAGAAAGTCTGTTCTTCAAAGTGGAAATTGGATTGTGAAAGGCATGTGTGCATAGATGAACATGTGGGCACACGTGCACATGTGGGCACATGTGCCCATATGTGCACATGCACAGTCAGAAGTCAGAGGTTAACCTTAGATGGTGTTCCTCTGGAGCCATCACCTTGTTGGTTGAGAAAGAGTCTCTGATTGGTCTGAGTCTCTCTGATTTGGCAAGGCTGATTGGTCAGTGAGTCCCACAGATCCTCCTGTTCCTACCTTCCAGGCACTGGTATTACAAATATGTTGCGGGAAATATTAGAAAAGAACCTCCAAGTTCTCAGCCTCCAATCAGCTACTCTCTGCCTGCCAACTCTCTGATCGGGCCAGAGCTCCTGAGTTCCCTTTGCTGCCATGCCAGCCCCTTGCAACGACCGTCCACCCTGAATCAGCCGCCACAACACCTCGCAACCCAGTAGAAACAAAACTCTAGAAGCTTATAATTAACAAGTCAGATTTATATATCAATAAATTTTCAATTTACAAGGTGCCCACACAATAACTTCAGGGCCAATTGATAATGGTACAAGCTGCCCACCTAGGTTAGACAAGTTATCCCAATGATTCTATCCTTTATGATATCATATCTACCTGTGGCTGGTTCAGGATCTTCTTCCTGTCCATCCGCCTCCATCTTGGCTTCTCCCCCCTCTCCTCTGAGTCCTCTCTGTCCCTGCAACTATTTGCTCCGCCTCCCCTTTTCCTGTCCAATCATAGGCCTCCTGCTGCACTAATATTTTAATGTAACTGGACATGGAAAATCCTGTCACACAAGTGCATAGCATTACACTGGGCTTTTTGCTTGGGAGGTGGATATTGAACTCAGGTCCTCAAGCAGTGAGCATTTTATTGACGGAAGAATCTCCCAGCCTCAGAAGTCTTCTTTAATAGAATTTGGTAGGAGACTGATGTCTTCTCGGACCCTTGGTTTCTGCTTTGGTAGTTACTGCTTTCATCATAGGGGCATCTGGGGCCAAGCGAAATCATCTCTTAGTGGCTTACCTCATATTTCCTGACACAGCAGATACCAGACACGTATAAGCTTCAACTGTATTATTTAGTCATCTTATTCAGTGGCACCTTAGGAATCAGAGGAATTAAGAACTATTCTTTGAATCCTAGATGCCCTGGATAACTTAACTACATTTAAGTTAGAAATACAGTTAACTAGACATAATTCATCTTTAAAATGCCAAGTTGGTATGGCTCTGAAGCAGTCCATGTATGGAAGATGTGTAACATGGTGGTGAGCTATGATGACAAAGCAGTGAATACTTGCAAGAATACCTACCTAGCACTCCTCCCGAGTGAGCATGTGATCTCATGGAGTTCTCTTAACTCTGTGCTTCAGCTTCCTTACTGGTAGGGGCTTGTTCTGAGGTTTCAGTGCACTTCTCGGAGCCTCATTTGGCTGCCAGCTGTGACTGTTCTCCTGGCTGTTCTCCGACTTGGTTCTCCAGATTCTAATGGCGGATGAGGAGGTAAGGGTCTTGCAGATGGATTTCTGAAGGGCAGTCTCACAGTGAAGTAGGCCTATTGATGGCTAGGTATCTGGAGACCTGCATGCCATCTCTGTCTCTCCTTCCCAAGGCTTTGGGACCATATGCAGTGTGAGGGGCCAGGCATCCTTTGTCCTCAGGAACTCACAGTTGTGGGCTTAACACACTGTGCGCACACATGTATTAATGCTTAGAGAGAACTGCTGTGGCCCAAGGGTGGTGTGGTGCGCAGAAGGCATGGAGATGACAGAAAGGATAAATGACCTCAGTGACACAACTAGTGCGGATTGTAAAAATGAAAGCAAACAGCAAACACCATCAGGTTTTTTTGAAGTTGCATGTAGGTCATTGGAGGAAGCTTACCTTAGCTCCAAGCAAAGGACTGTGGTAAGGAAGAATGGGATTATTTTGAGTACCAACTCAGTGCTCAGCACCCAGGCTGCATTTTCCAAAGATTCTCACTCACTGTGAAGGTGTCGAAAGATACCGAGTTGGTCAAGGCAAAGGCTGCTTGGAGAAAGGGAACAACTGAAGGCCAGGAAGAGAAGGGTCAGGCTCTAAATGAGCTTTCTTCCTGGTTTGGAAATGGCGTGTGATTGTGTAGAGTTTTCAGCATTAAGTATCACATCCTTGTGATGGGAAGCAGGGGACAGAGACTAGCATCTCACAGTCTAAAATGGTGTTTTTAGTATTAATCCCAGAGGGTACTTTCGACTGATAATCAAATGCACACTCCATTAGGAAGAATGAAGCAACAATCACCAGAGACCTCCATGAGTCCACAGAGGCAGGCATGATGGGTGACCTTGTGGGGCTGGTAAATTACATCACATCGTTGGAGAGATGGAAGGAATATTATGGTCCATATGGAGCTAGAGTTCCAGACACCGTATATCTGAGAGTCTCTCTTGGTATCCTTGGGGAAATTAAGCTGTGAGATTCAAGAACAAACATCGGAGTGATGACTCACGGATGTGGAGACAAAATTAGCTCAATGGCTGCTCCCTCCAGATATGGGTGGGGGCCCCAAGAGTTGCGCTCACCCTCGAGAGAAGCTTGCTGTACTCCTTTTGAGATCAAAATAGTCATCTGTGCTTCGAATGGGGACACAGAAGACAGGGTTATCAAATCTCTGGGAAATTCAGAACCAGTTAAATATTAGGTGGTAGACATTAGTGCTGAAGGTCAAGGTCAGGGATGGTGATGATGACGATGACGATGATGGACGATACCAATGGTGATGGTGATAGTTTCCCCAAATGAGGGCCAGGTAGTCTCAAGATTGGGGTCACATGTACAGTGATGTACCCCAGTGAAACTGCCTGCTGATCTGAAGTGGGAAAAAAAAATGAGTTTCTGAGTCAGGAAAGTCTTAACAGAATGATGACATTTTCTTTTCAAATGGCAAAAGTGAGAAGAGGACTTAATAAAAAAAATGGCAGATAAAGGCTGATAGGAGGCTCAGCTGGGGGTATCAGAATCTTACTGAAAGAAGCTGGTACGGTAGAGAAGTGCTTGCCTTGCAAGCTCGAGGACATGAATCTGATCCCTGGAACGGCATGAAAAGATCTGGGTTTGGTGCTACAAACTTATGGTCCAAGCACTGGGGCGACAGAGACAGGTAGATCCTGGGGCTCACTGACCAGCTAGCCTGGCTTACCTGGTGGGTTCCAAGCCAGCAAGAGATCTTGTTTGCAAAAAGGAAAAAAAAAAGGTTGGAAATATCCTGAGGAATCAATTCAAGCTTGTTCTACACACACACACACACACACACACACACACATATATATACTTGCAGAAAGGTAGCAGAGGTATATAGAAAAATAGTATTTTCATGCAGCCCGATTTTACTTGGGTCCTGCGGCTGTGTGTATATGTATGTGTGAGTTTCAGAGAGAGAGAGAGAGAGAGAGAGAGAGAGAGAGAGAGAGAGAGAGACAGAGAGACAGAGAGACAGAGACAGAGAGACAGAGACAGAGAGACAGAGTCAGAGAGAGGAGATTGAGATTACAGATAAGCATAAACTATTAGGACACACATGTGCCAAATGCTTTTACTTTTCTCAAGGAACTTTTTATTGCAAGTTAACATATTTTATCTTTTCAAAAAAAAGTAACAAAAATCATTATGTAAGTTTCTGTGGCAGGTCAGATGAACACACAGTCCCTATCTCCTTTGTCGTTTGTTACACAGTGAACCAGTGTCAGCACCATAAGGATTACCACAGTGTTGTGCCACACTCTGCAGCAGTTTCTGTGAGTCTCTTCTGAAGCGTGCTAGGTGCTCTTGTCCTCTGCAGCACGGTGTGCCTATGGTGTCCTATGGTTTGAGGGTCCGGCCCGTCATGGCAGGGAAGACATGGCGAGCCTGAGGCAGTTGGCCACACTGTGTCCACATCTGCAGTCGGAAGAGGTCGATGCTGGTGGTCAAGTTGTCCTTGTAAATTTTTAAATGAATTCCACTACCCAGCCAATGGGATGGTGCTGCTCACATTCGGCAGGGTCTTCCCTCCTCACCTAATCTCTCTGGAAGTGCTGTTCTAGGCATGCCCATAGATGTGTCTCTAGGGTGACTCTGAATCCTGTCAGGTTGACAATGGCTATCAACTTCCTGATGGAGGGACCCTGCTAGTAAAGAGAAAAGATTACTTCTGTTCATCCCGGGAGGCTCCAGTCCATGAAGAGGTAACCCTGCTGATTTTGAGTCTGTGGGGAGAGAGCATGTCGGCTGTGCTGTTGGGTGGGCTCCCAGCCTCCTGCATGCCTAGGCGCCTTCTAGCAGCGTAGGAGGAGCATACCTGAATGGGGTCTGTACCCCCTGTTCTTTTGTTTCTCTCGATCTGGTATGAAGGGATGCCTCCCACCATTCTCACTCTGGCGTGAATGGTGTGTCAGGTGCTTGTGTGAGACCTGGTGTTTCTTATTCATGGGCGATGATTTGCGGGGCGTTTGCTGTCCCAGGGCCCTGATGATCTAAGGAAAGTCAAACAAGGCTAGATTCTGGAGCCAAGAGCCTGGATGACCTCATGCTCCATTTATCTTCAGTACATTTGGATTTCAGGCTCTAGGGAGGGAAACAATGTGGTGAGACGAAGGAATTCTCAGTCATGAGGGTCCACAGCAAAGTAAGCCCATAGCCTGACCCCTGCAGCATGGCCCTTGCCTGGCGATGGGGGCTTCTTTCGTGGTGGGCAATCATCAGGTTTTTTTTCTTTCACCCCCATTTTTTCATGTATGTGGTGTGCTGTTGTGCGTATGGATGTTTTTGCATGTGTGTAGACTCACATGTGTGGGTATGCCTCCATGTGGAGGCCTGAGGTTGATGGCTAGAATAATAGAATCGTCCCCCATTGACCTTCTAACTTGAGCCAGGGTCTCCTGGTCAAACCCAGAACTCACTGACAAAGCTAATCTTGCTAGTCAGTTTGCTCTTGATCTCATCTCTCTAGTTTTGGAGAACCTGGTATCCCAGAGTAGCCCTCTGCAGCTGACCTTTCCTAGAGATCTCTCTAGATCCTGTAGCTAAATTGCCTGCATCAGCTGGTAACAGTATCTGTTCCTGCATCCCCAGCACTCCATAAGCACCTAGCATGGAAGCATGAAAACCCAGGTTCTTCCAAGGCAGAAATTTCCACAAGGAAATCAGGGACTTTAGTATGCCATGGGACACTTGCTTGGCTACCTCTGTATCCATGTACTGCATTATCCATATTCCACAGCCTCTCAGGACTTCTTCATCCATCCTCTTGCAAACTTCAGCTCTTAGAATCTGTTGCTTGGGAAACTGGTCTCAGATGTCACCCAGTCTAAGTGCCTTCTCTCCCACCTCTGTTGGGGAAGTATAATTACAAACACACCATTCTCCCTCTCTGAGAAACTCCCCATGAAGGAAGAGGGAAAGAGGACAGTTTTACTATCAAGTGAATATTAAGCCAGAATAGGATACCATTGCAAGCAATCAACTGAAAGTCACAACAGGCAGACAGCAATCTCTCTTGTTACATGTTCTCAGGACAAACAACTAGATCCTCCTTCATCTGAGTCAGGTCACCTAGTGTACAGCCTGATCTCGGGTGTGAATGAATTCCTATCTTTGTGACAGGACGTTCTTTGACAGCTTGTAGCCAGGCACCCACCCAGTTGGGTTTCTAGCCTGTGTTGGAGACAGGGAGATAGATAGGGATATTATCTCCCTTGGATGTTAACATTCCAAAGAGATAGTTCCCAGGTCCTTGAGAAAGCTATTTTGGGGTCATGGAGCTGACTGAAGCCTTATTTAGCTTTCAAAGGAATTTACACATATTTCAGAGACATGGAAGACTTTATGAGACTCTAAGAAGAATGAAGGGGTTCTTCCTTGCTTCTTGTCAACATTGAGAATTATTTGTTTTCTTGTCTTTACTTGTAGACCATGTTTCAGTTATAGAGATTCTGTCATGTCCTTCATTCTCTCTGCTGATTTTCCTCTGTGGTCTTTGGTAGAAGATGTTCAGTTCTATACGTGACCATGCTTGGTTGTGAGTACAGTTAAAGTGTATGGGCTTGGCAGTGAACTTGAGAACCAGCCTGGGTTTCTCTTCCTCTCCACTCCACTCCTAGAAGTCCAGTACTCAAAATTTACTGTCTGTTGATTTCCCTTTTGTTATCTGTAGGCATACTTTCCTAGCCAGTAGTTGGAAGCCAGGCCTGCCACTTTTGAGCTTAAAAAAGCAGTTTGTAGGCAGGGGTTTGGGATCTCTCTTTTGTGGTCCTCATTATTTCTTAGACTTCAGCATTGCTGTGTGAAGCCCTGTGCATACCTTGCTGAGATCTACTATTTCATTGTGTGGATATGTGGGCAAACACGTGCCCATATTCCTGCCCATGGGCAGCGTGGTTGTTTCCTGTCCAGGGGTGGTGCATTCATGTGAAACCTTACCACATTTCCTGGTGTATACACACAAGTTTTTCCAGTGGGTGGTCTGAGGAATGAACTCTTTCCCTGTGCCATTAATGCCTCTGAGAGTTCTATCCAGGGACCTGGCAGCTACTCTTAGAATAGCTTTTTTTTTTTTCTTGAGAAATATGCCCTGGTCATAATGTTTTTAAACATGGGGTTTTCACACTGTCAGTGGCTGTTATTAATTAAGACTGAAAGGCGTTTCCCTTATTCCTGTAGCTATGTTTGATAAAAATAGCAACCAATAATCAAACTGAAGGCTTTAAAGCGTCAGTAAACAGAACCATGCCATTATTAGAAGAATGTGAAAGATTGCTTAGAGATGGTGTGCTGGTGAGAGACGCTGTTTCCATAAGGATGTGCATTTAACAGCCAGTTGGAAAATAACGATATATGTTGTAACAAGACAACAAAAACACAATTGTCGCCTTTCAGTTGGAACAGAAAAATTCTTTAGAAAGACTGAAGGAAGTTTTGTTTGGGAATCTAGGGAGATATTAAGCAAGCATAACCGAGAACCTTACTCGGTTGATTCTGGTGTCTGGAGCCCCGTGTTCTAATTTAGCAGGTGGTATCTCTGAGGTATAAATAGTAAGATACCTAAAGAGGACAGTGGCACTTGGGAGGGACCACAGGGTCCTGTGTGGCTTGTGTCTTGGTGAAAACTATCTGGATGACATGGGGAGAAAAGTGGGGACACTTGGTTCCTGAGGTTCACAAATGACTTTCCAGCCTCCCTGTGCAGATGTGTCCCCCACGCAGCCGTCACTATTCCTGGCCCCAGGAGTCCCTGTTATGGATGGGATGTGTGTCTCCTCACAACATTCTTAAAATTTATTTTTTAAATAATGTTTTAATTAATTTATACAAGGTACATTTGTCACATCTGCCAACTTCTCCTTCTGTTCTTTCCCTACCACACAGGACTGTTGTTGAGCCTAGTTGTAAGCCTTATTTTCTTGACTCCAGTGTTTGGAATCCCATGGACTCACCTTGTGGTTGGTGGCTTTAAGCTATAAATAAGGACAATTGACAGTGAAATTTTGACAGTTTCAATACTTTTAAAACTCACCATCCCCTGGTTTCTTGTCTTCTTGGTTCTACTTGGAGGTTTTTTTTTTTTTATTTATTCACTTGTTTGTTTTGTTTTGATTTTGGATTGTCATTTAGCCAGCTTCTGTTCTCACTTGGAGAATGCATTCGTTTGCCCAGCTACAGCCAGCTTCTGTTCTCACTTGGAGAATGCGTTCGTTTGCCCAGCTTCAGCATGTTAAGTACTATGCTCATCTGTTCTAGTCATTTCATTTCTGAATTTTAAACTATATTCGTTATTCTGAGAGAGAGAGAGAGAGAGAGAGAGAGAGAGAGAGAGAGAGGAGTTTGGAGACTGAGCCTGGTGTAGTGTCTCTCTGTTCACAGAATGATCACCTGCTCTGGTAGCTGTATTGTTTGTATGCATTTATTTGTTTTTGGTGTGGATTCATGCACTGTGGCACACTTGTGGAGGTGAGTGGACAAATCGAGTTTCTCCTTCCGCCATGGGGGCTCTCAGTTTGGTGGCAGATATGTTTATTCACTGAGCATCTTGCTGGCTCCAGATACAGGGTATTTATTTTAGATTTAGTTATTTTACATGTGTGGGTGTTTGCTTGCAGGCGTGTATGTGCACCACATGTGTGCTTTGTGCTCTTGGAGATCAGAAGAGGGCATTGGAGTCTTCAGAGCTGGTGTTAAGGATGGCTGTCAACCTCCATGCTGGGAAATTAACTTGAGTTCTCTGCAAGAGCAGCAAGTGCTCTTGACCACCAAGCCATTCCTCCAGCCCCAGATATAGTGCCTTTTAAAGAAAGTATGTATACTTACATACAAAGCTTTTCTTTTTCTCTTTCTTTCTTTTTCTCTTTTTCTCTTTCTTTCTTTTTCTCTTTTTCTCTTTCTTTTCTTTTCTTTCTTTCTTTCTTTCTTTCTTTCTTTCTTTCTTCCTTCTTCCTTCCTCTTTCTTTCTTTCTTTCTTTCTTTCTTTCTTTCTTTCTTTCTTTCTTTCTTTCTTTCTTTCTTTCGAGACAGGGTTTCCCTGTGAAACTGGCTGGCTTGAAACCTGTTGTTGGCCTCAAACTTGCAATGATCCTTCTGTCTCTCCTTATGAGTACAGTGATTCCAGGTGTGTGGTACCTTCCTGAAGGTTACACATGTCCTTCATTTTATATCAGCTTTAGGGTTCGGGGACGGCTGCAAATGGCCTTTATTCTGGGCCATGGTGATTAATGCCTGAACTAGTCTCTGGGAGCAGTTTTAGGGGTCAGACAGGCAACTTGTAACTTTAGGTTTGAAATCCCAGGCAATTCCATTTACTGGAGATTAACAAATGCAAGCAAAGATGAAGATTATTCTATGACACATACTCATAAGAGAGACTGAAAAAACTTTGTTGTTATGTCCCACTTAGAGTGGAATGAGGGATTTATTATCTCTGGAAAGTGTGGTGAGGTCCCTCCATGTTGTTAATTTGCTGCAGTATCTCTGAGCTCCAATTTCAGTTTGCTTTGCCATTAAGCTCAGCGCTCCATTGATACAATGTATAACCCATCCTCTGTTAGCCTGTGGTGTGGTACACAAGCTGCTTTAATGATAGCTTGAGGTGCCGGCTCCCTGTGAGGTTTTAGGTAAGGAAGATGATGGACAGCTGTCCTTTCAAACATGTGAGACATTGTCATTATGGTTTATAAAACTCGGTCAGTGTTCTCCCCAAGAAAGTCCTCCGTGGTCTCTGCTTCAGATCCTGCCCTGGTTTTCCTCAGTGATGGACTGTGGTGAGAAGTGCAAATGAAATAAACCCTTTCCTCCCCAAGTTGTTTTTGTGTTTTATCTTAGCAACAGAAGGTACTAGTGGTAGACAAAGCAGCTGCCACAACTGAGTCTAGAGTAAAAGACTAGCAGTGCAGCAAGCTCTCAGGAACACGCTTAAAAAAACCCTCTCTGTATGGAGGTGTGCACGTGTCATGGTGTGTGTATATGTCATGTGTGTGCCTGTAGGTCAGAAGACAACCTTGGGTGTCAGTTCTTGAGTTCTACTCAGTTCAGGGCAGAGTCTTGGTGATCATCTCTTTTCAAGCCAGCTACTTGGCCCATGTTTGCTCTGTCTGCCTCTCATTTTTGTTGTATAAGTGCTGGGATTACAGATGTACTGTAAGGGTCCAGGATTTGCCAAAGAATTACACCCTGGACTCAAATAGTATATAAATGCAAAGAGTGTTTTATTCTGCAGAAGTCCAGCATGCTGGGATCTCTCATCACCAAGATAGAGAGACACCCGAGTGAGCTCTCAGGCTTGATTTAAAGCACATTATGGGAATTCCAGTGTGGGTGACCTTATCTTGCTCTATCTCTTAGGGACATTCCAAACCATTATCGGGACATGGGGGCTGGAATCTGTTGTTGAGGAATTCCAGGGTAGATGGCCTTATCTTGCTCTATCTCTTAAGGACATTCTGGAACTATTTCTGGGGTGTGAGGACTGGAAAGTCATTGTCCTTGGTTTAGGCCAGGCATTGGGGCAGTTTCTGACTAGCTTCCTGACACCTAGGTTTTGAGGCCTAATCTCCTGAACTGCCAACTTGAAGTCTGTCATGGCGTCCTCCTGTCTCATGAGCACACTACTGCATCTAGCCTGCTGCGGATCCTGGAGGTCAGAATTGGGGGCCTTATACTTGTGTGCCAGCCGCCTTACCCACTGAGCCATCCCGCTAGCCATCAGTGCTGTTTGGCTGTTCCTCATGTCCCTTTGAAATGATTCAAATGAAACGGCTTCTGCTGTCACAAGCTTTCAGCGTGATACTGGCATGCTTACAGGGTTCAGTCAGAGAGACCCCAAAAGTTTTTCCTTGCCATCAATCTGTTTCTTCATCAACTCCTGAACTTCCTACCTGCCACTTGAGGGTGTGAATGCTTCATGAGCTTCACACGTATGTGTGGGACCTGGTTGCTACTGTTGTGGATCAAGGAACATGGGGTCACCTCTCATGGCATGCCATGTACTGAAGGAAGTTATGGTGGGCTGTGGGTGGGGCAAAGCCTTTGCAGTAGGGCAGGATTTGACATTGATTCAGCAGACACTAGCTCAGGGCCTTTGGAAGCATCACAGGCCTGGTTGATGAATCAGATTTGTCTTTGAAAAGGGCAAGGAAACTGGAAATGGAGCCCTGAGTACGCTCTGGCCTGGGCTGAGAGCATCAACAGATATATGTAATGGGTCATGAGGTAGAAATGGACAGAATACAGAATGATGAAGAGTTGGATGGTGGAAATGTTGGGGGGCCAGTAGGAATGGATCAGGAATGAGTTAAAGGTGCCTTGTGTTGGCCATTGAGTGACAAGTCACTATGAGTGAACACAGGGCATAGCACTGCACAATGGTAGTGGATGGGAAAGGGGAGTTATCTCTTTCATAGGAAAATCTTTTAATTGAATTCTGACTTATGTGGTGGTTTTTGAGCGAGGATGGGCCATTGTCGTCATGTGTCATTATTCTGTCAGCTCAGATTATGTCGTATTTCTGCAAAAATATTTCTGCTGCGCCAGTATTAGACATTTGGAAACAGAATTTAATGGTGAGTCAACTGGGAAGCGATCCGTCCAGACGGCATAAGGCTCCTGCATGCAAGGCTTCTGCGTGCACACCCCTCTTTTATTTTGCCATTTCTTGAAGGGTATAAACTACAGCTCAATAAATATCTTTAGGTTTTCCCAATAACTTTGCACACAACCTGTAAAACTAGAGATTTTTAAGCCACGGGTAGGAAATGAATGTTATAAATTTCAAAGATGCTTCTGTGAGTTGTTGCCTACTTTTCATTTACGTCACCCCAAGGCTGTGTTTGTATTGGAAATAAAGACGTCACTTCCAGTGGAGAAATAGTATCTTGCCACCAGGCAAAGTATGACTTGATTTTAAAGAATCATATTGAACTAATATATGCCTTTAAATTATTCTTCGGGTTGGTACTTAATATCTCTAGAATCTTCCATTCCGACGGGCAGCAGAATTGAATGGTAGATGATGCTGGGAATCAACTTGGTCATAAGCTGATAAACATGTTTTTAAGAAGAGGATGAGTGAGGAGAGGCAGCCTGGAAAAGGCTTCTTTGTTCTGACCCCACCCAAAGAACGACCTCCTGTGTGTGATGCTCTAAAGCTGAGAGCTGCAGGGGCCATGGCTGGAGACCTCGAATGGCTACCTTTGCAGAACTGGGTTTCTTCTCAGTTTAGATTTGAGTTTCTGACCCCTCCCCTCCTAATCGGGCTGGCTTGGTGCTTCGTGTCACCATACAGTGGCACATCTGGGTGATACAGCATCACTGTGAGAGCAAAGATTACAGGTGTTGTTTGTCAAGAGAAGTCCGTTACATTTCTCTTCTCCTCCTCATGGGTCAATGCAACATGCAGGCTTTGCTTTCTGAAAGGCGCATAGTTGTTCTTAAGGAATGGCTTTCATTATGATCTTTTTGATCCTGCTCATCCCCGTGCTGTGCTCCCTCCTACCCCTAGTCCTCTCTGCTGGCCCCCCTCCTCTTCCTCACTAGTGCCCCCCTTCTGTCTTATGCCAGGTGTGCTCTTTCTACCTGCCTTGACAGTCTCTTCTTTCTCCTCTCATGCCCTCTTTTCTAGTAGTACAGCCTGCACACATGCTGGTTTCAGCTAAAGCATCCTGAATGGCCTCTGTGAGTTGTAACTACCTCCTTGAGAGAAATTTCACAGATCTCAGGACTGTACATTGCTTTACTTGTACTTCCTTCTCATTGGTATGAAGAATGGATGAAGCAGGAATTTAAAGATGATTATAAGCCCACTTATGGCAAGACATTCTTCCAGCTTTTTAAAAAAAAACACTCATTATTATTATGTGTGTGTGTGTGTGTGTGTGTGTGTGTGCACGCTTGGGTGCCTGTGGAGGTCAGAGGACATCTTATAAACTCCTGATATCTCCTTCCACCATGTGGGACAAGAGATCAAGCCCAGGCTATCATGCTGGAGTGGAGGCAAGCTCCTTTGCCCACTGAGCTATTTCATTACCATCCTTGACAAAAGAAAATGTCCCATCACCAACAGAGGAAGGATACTTCATGACTGCTCCAGCTTTCCCCAGGTCAGGGCCAGCTGTATGTTCTGAGCCTCGGGGATCCACAGGGACTCTCAGTAGCATCCCTTCCTTCTTTTCTTAAGTTAAACCATCTAATAAAAACAGAGGAGTGAAACAAATGTTTACATAGTCCAAGAACCACTGCTGAGTAATGGCTTATTAGAGTAGATAAAAGGAAATTAGGTTTCTGTTTTGGAATTTTATTTAAGGGAAAGGCTATGGTTTTGAAAGTGGATATTATCAGTTTCATATTAGAATAAAGTTCAATAAATACTAGATAATGTAACTGGCCATTAAATTGTTCTGATAATTACTTGTAAAAGATTTAGTTGTGTATCTATGGCTATTTAGTGGGTTTTTCGTTTATTAGTACACCTGACTGAGAAGGGATAGCATAGGGAAACCCACTGCTTCTGACTGAGAAGGGATAACATAGCGAAACCCACTGCTTCTGAACCTTCACTCTGGGCAACAGAATTCTGGCATCTGTATCCATCTACTCAGCCAATTTCAGGACATAATTGTCCAGGAAACAGCAAAGTAGCTGGTTTGAAAGTGGACAGACTTACTGTTCTTGTCATGCACCCCCTGAACAGGAATCTGAAGTTGATTAAAGGTGCATGAGAAGCTGTGCAGCTTGCATACAAACGTGCTGCCATTCTATGGAGGGACTCGGGTATCCATGGAACTTGGTTCTGTGTGTGTGAGTCTCTGAAACCAGTTCCTGGAGATAATAAGCGGTGACTGTGTCCAAGGCCACCTCTCAGAGTCAGAGTCCTGCCATGGCTTCAGAGTCCTAGTCCTGAGTGTGTCTCCATGCTTATGAAGACACCCACCTCTCACCTGTGGCTGTCTGCTGGAGTATCCAGGTACTCTTCCTTGAAGAATCAACCTGACCACTCAGTTGTTTGGGCCCTGTATCCTCCTCCTTCACCTGTCAGTGATCTGCCCGTCATGGCAATCCTTTTCAAACTCTATTCAGTGGAAGCTGAAACACTAACAGGGGTGCTGTCCTTCACAGAAGCCATGGTCAGAAAGTTCTAGAATGGATTCTGGGACTGTATTGTTAAGTTTGCTTTTTACCCTAAATTGTATTTAGAATGATTAGAATGTTTACTTTTATGTTATATATAATAAATATTTTATATTATAATGTATATTATATATAATATGTATTTTATATTACAACATACATTATATTATATATTATAATGTACAGTATATATTATATATTATAATGTATGTTATATATAATATATTTTATATTATAATGTATGTTTTATAAGTATAATAAAACATGGTAATGAGATTTAGGGAAGTATTCTTGGTTACATCTTGGAGTTTTTATAGCACACTAGTAGATTAGAGAATCTGAAAAGTTTTTACAGAAACCTCCTTAACTTTGCTTGACTCAATATTCTCAAAGCTGTCGATAGGACTTTTAACAATGTACAATCTACTTATTTAAGTCTAGTTAGTTAGTATTCTCTGGAACACCGAGTTCTAATTTCTTGCTTCATTGACTTTCTCTTACTAATGAAATGACAGAGCTGGGATGGCTTTTACAGTCCTGGATTATAGTCAGGACAGAGGTCAGAACAAGTCTTCAGTGAAGTGTCTGTTGAAAGAAATACAATAATGTGTTAAATAACCCAGCTAGTACGAAGGGGGGAAGGGCAGATTAATAAGAATTAAAGTTAGCTCCCTGAACTCTGAGCTGTAGAGTTTTATGTAGACCTAGTAAGTATACCATAAAAGCCTCAGGAAGTTGGTTTGAGGGTTGAAGGAGACCATGTGTTATTGAAGGTTCTCGGGGAAGGGCTACTTTCCTTGCCCACAGGGAGACATTTTTATAGCCTTGTAATGGCATGAGTTGATTGTTTATGGTGATGGTTTCTGGCTGTGAGTATTGGGTGTGCACGAGGATTCCTGGAGAGAAGCTGTGCCTACAAAAGCTGATTGACACTGCAATGATGTGGAGAGGTTGTGTCCAGAGCCTAACAGCAAGACAGTTTGTCTTGGGCTCTTTATTCATAGTCTACCAAATAGTCCTTCCCTGGCCCCTCCCCCTTTCTCTGTCTGACCTAACAGAATAAGCTGACCTACTGTCCTGACAAACAGATGAGAAACCTTTGGAATGTACTAACTTTAACAAAAGCCTACTTTTCCAATAATCAAAGAGCCAAGAGTACAGTCAGATAGCGTCCAAGGCCACTCCTTATGCAGTGTTCTCCAGCGAGCCAGAAACTACCCACCTTATGTCCCCACCAGCATATTTGAAAAGTGTCTTGATTTATGACTTTCTTTGCTCTGCTACTATAAAAAGCTCATGAAATTACTACCTTACTGGAACACGGAATTTGGGGTGACCTAAATCTGCGTTCCCTGGGTCATGGCTACTCATATGTGGATCCAGAATAAACCATCTCTTATTCCTTCTGTGGTGAGAGTTGTGTTTTGGCGTTGATGTGGGGAAGCTTCTGTAGGGGCTAGAATAATTTAGAGCCATGGAGGTAAAGCTGAAGTGAATCAAGTCAGACCAAGGTGGAGAGGTGCCTGGAGCCTGTATAAGAGGCACACACTCATGATCATGTTTTCCCCAACATTTATTCTTTTCTTGTGTTCTTTACCTTCCACTTCTGAGCAGGACTTTGGAGATTGCTTGAAATTAAGCATATAAACTGTCACAACCAACCCATCCAACATTATGCTCCCCTGCCCCGTTATGATCCCCTTTTTTGGCTCTAGAACTGTGGTACACCATGCCTTTCTTACCACACATCCCATTGGCACCGGCAGCTGTGGTCTTCTTTAGGGTAAGAATCAGAAGCTGATCTCGCTCTTCTGTGCTCACACCATGCTTGACGCAGAGTAGGTCATGGGATGCATGCATGCAGAGGAATGAATGAATAAATGAAGAGAGTGGGGTCCTGGCATGTTTTTATTCCTCGACGGTTTTGTCGCATACACAGTGGATTCTCATCTTTCTCACTCCATTATCCTTGCTCATCCTCCTCCCTCAGACACTGAAATTCTTCCCAAGAGGTCACCATCCCACCTTCACGTCTGTGCTTGATCTGCTGAATTTAATTGAGGTTGTTTGAACAAGCAAAGGTTATTTACCACAGCATGGACAACATAGCAATGGCTACCCCGCTGTAGAGTAATACACTTCATTCCATAATAACCATTAACTGGCAAAACTTCCTCAT
>LR749494.1:2334510-2426210 GCA_902729485.2 Mus minutoides | reverse complement strand
CAGTCCCTGGAGCTGGCAAAACTTCCTCATGGAGCGGTAGGGTCTCAGTCCCTGGAGCTGGCAAAACTTCCTCATGGAGCGGTAGGGTCTCAGTCCCTGGAGCTGGCAAAACTTCCTCATGGAGCGGTAGGGTCTCAGTCCCTGGAGCTGGCAAAACTTCCTCATGGAGCGGTAGGGTCTCAGTCCCTGGAGCTTGCTTCTTGTGCTTTAGACAGTTTGAGATTCCTCCCTTAGTCTGTGTGAGGTACCAATGGGGTAGCAGATACTATTCACCACTGCATCCTCTCTTCCAATGCTCGATCTGGCAGAGATCAGTGCACTCCTTATGTACCACATAGTTCTTAGTATAGGTCTCTACTGGTGTCAGGAAGCTCCTAGATAAGGCAAGTATAGAAATAAGGGCCAAGTCTGCAGAAGATCGCCGTTGCACCAAGACAGAAGAGCAACCTGGGCTGAGAATGCCTAAGTGAAGGTGGGTGGTCAGTAGGCAGGAGAGTCGCCTTGAGTATGCCCACACCTTACATGGTGGGAAGTGTGCATGTGTTTGTAGCACTTGTGATTCAGTTAGACACCTCGGTGTGTATGTAGCTGTAGGCGGGACCAGAAGAGCTTATGGTAGACTGATGCTTTGGGAAGTTTTCATGTGAATCTTAGCCATCATTTAATAACCACATCACTCACTACTTCTATAAACACCTGCTGTGAAGACCCTCTATGAAGTCTTTAGTGTGTAGCTACACTTAATTTTTTTTCCCTTATTCCGGTCAACCCTGCTCGCTCTGGTCTGCCCAGCTCGCTTAGTGGCCCTGCTTGCTCCAGCTGGCCTGCTCACTCTGGCCGGCCTGCTCACTCCGGTTGGCCCAGCTCGTTCTGGTTGGCCCCGCTCACACTGGTTGGCTCCGCTCGCTCTGGTCCAAGGATTCATTTATTATTTTTCATAAGTATACTATAGCTGACTTCAGACGCACCAGAGGAGGGCGTCAGATCTCATTACAGGTGGTTGTAAGCCACCATGTGGTTGCTGGGATTTGCGCTCATCACCTTCGGAAGAGCAGTCGGGTGCTCTTACCCACTGAGCCATCTCACCAGCCCTACACTTAATTTTATGTTGCATTATTTCCTCTTGGCTTCCAGTTTGGATTTTAGCCTTCTCCACTCCCACCAATAGGTTTGAGCTTGTAGGGTCAGGGATGGTGCCTTAAGGGCCTAATAGTGAATGAATGACTAGTGCTTGTGAACTAAGGTCATTTCTCAAGTGGGCACTTAGTAGGCACATACTATCTGAGCAAACAGACTCTTGATTAATTCCTTTTTCTAAAAAAAAGTTATTACAATCTTTTATTAATTATTTTATTTATTTACATCAGAAATATTGCTCCCTCTCCCAATGGTCCCCCCTTCCACAATTCTTCACCTCATCCTCCTCCCCTTTGCCTCTGAGAGTGACCCCCACTCCTTTCCCTGGGGCATCAAGTATCTACAGGATTAGCGACATCCTCTCCCACTGAGGCCAGACAAGACAATCCTGTGCTACATATGTTTAACTTAATTCCTTAATATGAAAGAACTGCAAAACAAGCCCGTATTTACTAGTTGTATTAATTTATTAGCATCTATAACAGGTCCAGCAGATTTGGCCAATTTATTACGGTTTTCAGTTTCATTTTCTTGTGTATTTCCTTAATTCTTAATCTGCTAGTGACCCTCTGTTCTAGTCTAAGCAGATTTGCCATCTTTACATACAATGAGATTTCCTCCCTCCCCTGTTTTCCATTCCTTGTTTATACTTGGGACAGATGGAAGAGACATTTGAGAGTGTGGACTTGGGTATCAGATGTGTGTGTCTTTCTCCTGTTGTCAGTTGAGTTGTCCATTTTACCAACACCAGACAGCCTTTTATTGCTTCTTATAGATCTCTGCTTGGGTGAAATTATACAAGCTCTAGGTGTTTGTTTAAAATTCAGATGTCCCTTTTTAGCAGATAGTTTACAAACAAACAAAGAATTAATTTTGAAATTTGATAAAAGGACAGTTCTTTGCAGCTTTACTCTAAACCACCATAATTACTGTTTTCTTAATATTTTATACATATTTCTACACATACAAATAAGTTGCATGAAAGCATGCTTTTGTCAATATTAGTCCCATGAAGGAATTGTGTACAGGTAGACTTTGTTGGTCACTGCAGTTTTCCATTTTTAAAAACCTTTAAAATTTATGATTTTTTGATGGATACATCATCTTAGATATTTGTGAGGTAAATGTAATTTTTATTTTGAGAAGGGTACACTGTGTAGATCAGGCTGGCCTCAGACTTTCAGATCCACCTGCTTCTGCCTTCCAATTGTTGGTTTAAAGGCCTTGCCATCATGACCTGCTCATGTGATGTTGTGGTATTTCAATTCATGTATACATTGGCTGTCAGTTGATGCAGGGTAATTAATATACTTATCACTTTAAACTTCTATCATTTCTTCATGATGAGTGATTTCAACTTCTTCCCTTTATTGAAATACATAACAGAATTCTGTTAATTGATTTCTCTCATTTTAGGCAGCATAGAACACCTGTCCTTATTTCTCCTGTTAAACATTAGCATTATAATTATTGGTCATCATTTCTCTCTCTTTCCTGTCTCTCGATGCTTACTTACAGCTATTTAAGAAAGCATCTAACTTCTACTTGAGATAAAGCTAGGACAGATTGATGAACCAGCTAGTTGAGAGCACTTACTTTCAGAGAATTGGGGGACGATTCCCAACACTCATATTGAGTGATTCACAGTGACTGCAGTTCAAGGGTACCCAATAGCCTGTTGTGGTCTCCATGGGCACTCATACACATGCGGTTTACATTAACACACACACACACACACACACACACACACACACACACACTAAATAAAAATTAAAAGATATAGCTAAATACTATTTTAGCTTGGAATGCTTGGAACAATTTTTTATGTATTTGGAAATTTCTATGAAATTGTTTTACAGCTCCTCATGAGGTTAGTCCTGCTGGGAACAGAATGTGAAGCTAAGAATTCGGATGGAGGTTATAGAGTTTCCTGTCCAAACTCCTAGGGCTTTGAAGCCTTGTCAAAAGAGCTTGTTTCTATTGAATACATCAGCTCCAATAAACTGGTAGGGACCACCTGGAACATTCTGTCTTAGACTATTCTCTCTTGGCCAAGAATCAAAGATCAGTTAGGGATGTCTCCATGGAAAGAGGAAGTGAGGACATTGTGCCAATCCATCTTTGAGGGGTGCTGGGCACTTCCAGTGACAAGAAAGGGATAATTGAACTTCTGAGTAGAACAGGCAGAAGGACACCATGTATGGGTTTCTTAACTGCCTCTAGTGCTCAGGATAGGATATCATCATCTGAGTGTAGAGAGAATGGGCAGGGTATGCTGTCAACTCACCGTGTTGTGAAAATATATTGCACTTGACTTGGTGCTATGTGGCTTCCTCCAGAGCAGGGATTCTCAATAATCCTGCTCTTAGGTCCATTTGATACAGTTCCTCATGTTGTGATGGAACTCCACGCCCCCACCTCCACCAACCATAAAATTATTTTCATTGCATCTTTATAACTGTAATTTTGTTATTGTTCTGAATGGTAATGTAAATGTCTTGTTTTCTGATGGTCTTAAGTGATCCCTATGAAAGGGGCATTTGATCCCCAAAGGGGATCATGACTCACAGGTTGAGAAATGCTGATCTAGAGACCTGGAAAACAGATTACCCAACTTTCTCTCTGCATGGATCATTTATGCAGCAGGAACTTGGAGCTTTGTGCAAAACACGAATATGGAGTAATGAAGTCATCCGTGATTTATTCAGCAAATTGTTTTTGGTTTTGTCAGTAAACTCTCACCTGAGTCCCTGTGAATCTCTCTTTGGTCTCAGGAAGATTTAAAGGTCAAATGGAGATGTTTGGGGATGCCATGTGTACTGGCTGCTTTTGTGTGTCAACTTGACCCAAGCTGGAGTTATCACAGAGAAAGGACCCTCCATTGAGGAAATGTCTCCATGAGATCCAGCTGTAAAGGCATTTTTCTCAATTAGTGATAAAGGGTGGGAGGGCCCACTGTGGGTGGTGCCATCCCTGGGCTGATAATCCTTCGTTCTATAAGAAAGCAAGCTAAGCAAGCCAGGGGAAGCAAGCCAGTAAACAACATCCCTCCATGGCCTCTGCATCAGCTCTTGCTCCAAGTTCCTGCCCTGTGTGAATTCTTGTCCTGACTTCCTTTGGTGATTAACAGCAATGTAGAAGTATAAGCTGAACAAACCCTTTCCTCCTCAACTTGCTTCTTGGTCATGGTGTTTTGTGAAGGAATGGAAACCCTGACTAAGGCACTATGTTTAAAACCTATATTACATTTAGCTATTTACTTATTGTGTATCTGTATGTGGGAGCACATGTGCCATGGTGCATGTGTAGAGGTCACATGACAGCTTACAGGAACCTGGGTTTGCCTCTTCTATCATGTGAATTCTATGGATGGAACTTAGGTCGTCAGGCTTAGTGGCAACCTCTTTTAGCTACAGAGTAATATCTCTGGCCCTAAAACCCACCCACCTTCAATTTAACACACATGCTATAGTCTGAATCTGGAATGTTCCCTAAAGGCCTACATGTTAAATGTTTGATTTGGCTTGGTGTTCCTGTAAGTTACTGGAACCCGTACGAGAGGGGCCTCAGTTGGACCTGGGTCTCTGGGATATCCCCTTGAAGGGAAGTGTGGGATGCCAGTTTCTTTCTCTCTGTTTGCTTCCTGGCCATCTGGAGTTGAACAGCTTCTTGGAACACATGTTTCTGCTACAGTGTACTACTTCAAACAGCAAATTAACCATTTCTAAGAGTTTGAAACATTTATAAAGTATCATGATGCATTCTTGTCTGAGTGGTGATCTGAGGTATGTATGATATGGACAATGAGTGTTTTTCACACTTAAATAAGTGGTATTATCAGGTATCTTCGTTGTATAATGAAAAGCCTTACAGGTAATTAGCCCAGCTCTAACTTTGCTTGGTTAATTGGTACCTATATTACATAATGCAATTTAAAAGTTCTTTGACAGAGACTAGAGAGATGGCTCAGTTAAGAGTATTTTCTGCTCCTACAGAAGATCAGAGTTTACTTTTAAGCACCCACTTCCAGCAGCTCACAACCTCCTGTAAGTCCTGTTCCAGGGAATCAGACACCCCCTTCTGGCCTCTGCAGGCATTGCACTCACATGCACATAGACACACAGACACACATGCATTTACAAAAGCTCTTTGTCATTTTAAAAACCTATAAAGCCACACACACACACACACACACACACACACACACACACACACACAAGATAATTTAAAAATTCCTGAAAGATTCGTTTTTCTTTCTATTGATAAGAAGGTCAGGAGGGAGAGAAGCCACATTTGGCTAGCCCTGGTACATAAACACTCCTGGCTTGCCTGTGTCTGCTTCTAATTTTGTGACCAGAGAGTCAGTATTCAGCTGTGGCCAGCCAGCTGTGGAAGATGCTCCAAGTTAATGGTCCCTCCATTTTCAGGCTCAGAAATTCCTGGTGGTTCTGAAGAGATGTTGTTGATGTGGATTTTACCCATCAATCAGTGTTTTTGCCCTGCTACAAATGAAAACTGATTTGTATATGCTTGGCCCAGGGAGTGGCACTATTAGAAGTTGTGGACCTGTTGAAGTAGGTGTGGCCCTGTTGAAGGAGGTGTAGGCTTGATGGAGGAGGTGTGGCCTTGTTGGAGCAGATGTGGCCCTGTTGGAGTAGGTGTGTCATTGTGAGCATGGGCTTAAGACTCTTATCCTAGGTGCCTGAAAGCCAGTATTCTGCTAGCAGCCTTCAGATGAAGATGTAGAACTCTCAGCTTCTCCTGCACTATGCCTGCCTGGATGCTGCCATGTTCCTGCCTTGATGATACTGGACTGAACCTCAGAACCTGTAAGCCAGTCTCAATTCAATGTTGCCCTCATAAGAGTTGCCTTGGTCATGGTATCTGTTCACAGTAGTAAAACCCTAAGACAGTATGCTCTCTCTATAGTTAACAGCTATTTTGTTTCTATGCAGATAAGTTATATATGAACATATCACAATGAAATGACCTGTGTTTGTTTCCCAGCATCCATGTTGGGTAGTTTACAGCCTTCTTTAACTTCAGCTCCAGGGGATCCAAGCGTACTCTTCTGGCCTTAATGGTCATCTGCACTCCTGTGTAAATTCTTCTCTCCTCACATAAACGAGAGAATCCTTTAATTTCTTTTAATCAACTATTACTTACCAGAAGATGCTGTTAATTTACGTGGATACTGGTTACTAATACTACTTAGTGGTTGGACAACTAGTCTTTTCTTTTGAAAACTAGAGACTATTGTGAAACATGGCCTTCTAAGCATAGCAAACATCACTGTTTTTATGATAGTTGATCATTATTGGCCCTGTTTATGATATGTCATACAAATAGACAATGGGGAGGTCCTCACTCTTTACCTGAGAGCCCAGCTCTTTGGACCCTCCCTGATAGCCATATGTCATTCTTCCTTCCTTGCCCACATTTTCATGGTTTTAGGAGGTAAGAGTATTTATGTTGTGGGAGGCCAACTAAGGGGAGGGGCTGTGTGGGGGCAGTTATGGGGATGCTGCGCTTACACTGGGATGAAACTTTGCAGTACTGTAGCTGCTTTGTGGTCTCCCAAGCACCTGTAAGTACCCCCTCACCCATGCTGCATGAGCAAGCCCAGTATACTCACTGGTCACCAATAATGGGAGTGAGTAGAATCCTCATGGGGACCTGTGTTGTTAGAGCTGAAATCTGTTTCTCTGGGAAATGCTGATGCAACAGGAGAGACTTCAGAAGGATCTGGAGCAATCCCACTTTCCCTGTTAGCTTCAGTGTGATCTTTAGAACGAAGCCTTGCTCTATAGTAATGAGGTCTGGGATAAGTAGAGGAGAGCTAACCCTGGCAGTCTGTCCTGGAGGTACCGGCCTTACTGGACATCACTGAGGGACACTATCTGAGGGACAGGGCTATCCCTCCTTCCCTACTTTCCTCCCAAGTGGCTGCTGGAGGCTAAAGTCTGACTCTGCCTGCTACATGGTCAGAAGTGTAATTGCATTAGTGTCCTGGAGTTAATGAGACCACTGCCTCCAAGCTGAAGAGCTGTCAAGAGGCAGGAACCACAGAGAGAGCTGATGCTGGGCAGAACTTCAATCTCTGCTCAGCCACAGCTCTGTTGGGAGTGTGCTCCCTCCTCAGGGAACTCCCAGGTCACAGCTTGAAAGTGACATTATAGGCCGGGCTGCTGGGGTATTGGGATGAAATAACACAGGGCTCCCCCAGCAGCATAGCGGGTACTCTGTGAAGGAATGTGTGCGAGGCAGTCAGATAAGCCTTGTGTCCTGCTGCACACAGCCTCTTGGCATGGGTGGATAGTCACTTTGCACTTTGTGCGTTGCTAGTGTTGGTGGTTTTTAATAATTTCCCCCAGGGCTGGGGCATAAATTAAAAAAAATATTTTAAACTCTCTGTATTTTCATTTATGTGTTTTGAGTGTATTTTAAACCCCCTCCTTCATTTGGGATTCCTTATTCTTCCAAGTACATTCTCCTACATATACATAGGCATATATACCTACACATACATATATTTTCTTAAATGACCCACAGAGTTTAATTATGCTTTCTTTCATGAGCATGGGTGTGAGGGATGTCTTACGTGTTCATGGATAACTTAGCAGGGGCTACAGCAATGGGGGAGGTTTCCCTTTTCTGACATCCATCTACTAACAGCACCTCAGGTAGGGTTATGGAAGACAGATTTTAAAGTGATTAGGATTTTTTTTTCAGTGAGAGACTAGGAAGTAGAATCAGCTGTAGGTTTAAAAATGTGTGAACATTCGTAAAAAGAAGCAGGTAAAAATCTAAGGCATATTTTATTCAGTAGCTGTGTTTTGTGGAGTCGCACAGTGAGATTTGTGAAGGCAAAAACCTGAGCTCCCAGATCTTGAGTTGGTAGTTGCACGCAGGAGAGCAGTCTCAGGTCTTGCTACAGACTGTACCACACAGCACTGAAGGGTTTGTGAAGTGTTTGCTGCTGCCCGTGTCGGTGTGGAAACCAGGCAGTAAAAAAAAAAACGTTTACCAATGTTTGCTGTTAGTGATTATGTTTCTGGTTCAGTCTTTGTACAAAGGGACAAAACAAGCCAATGGATCCTAACCTAGTGTGCTTGGTTCTAGAGGATGTGACATGGAGCTAATTGTCTTTGTTTAGGCCGAAACAAAAAGATCTGAAAGATAATGAAGTAAGCAAATGAACCCCCTCTTCACTGCAGCTTGGCTATGCATGCCCAGCGTCTAAAATGGTTCCCCCAAGAGGCTGTCATCCAAGCTTTTTAATTTGATTTTGAAAGCTGGGCTTTGTTGAATATTTGATGATACCAACTGCAGATCTCTGCAGTGCCTTCTCCGTGAGTCCCCGCTGGCAGCTGCAGGAGCCTGTCCTTTTGGAGATTTCCAGGAGTTGACTTGCTTCTCTATGAGGGGGTAGCAAGAAGGAGCATGTCGAGTTCAGTCGGTTTAGCAGGCCCTGGGTGGGTAGGGGGACACTCACAATCTCCTACCTTCTAATAAAACCCCAAGCCGTCCTCTGGTGCGTAGAGGGCCAGGAGCTGTAGCCGTCCTGCGCACCAGTGAGGGCTGTTCTGCTGAGTAATGTCTCCAGGGATGATGGTGAGGATACCCTTTGGTTTGCAATAGCTTTCAGCTTAATGGCTGTGCTAGCCTGTGCTTTCATGCCTGGAGGGCAGAGAAGCGGGGCCCAGAGTTGTGTTTAGAGGGCTTTAAGGCTCTCTAAGGCCAGAAATTGGTAGGTTCTGTGGATCCATTCAAAAGAAAGTATGCATGTTAGGGGCTGGTGATTGACAGCTGTAGATTCTCCGGCATGTAGCTCTTAAAACACTCAAGCAGTAACAAGAGCTGCTTTTCCTGGATGATCCCCCCCCAGGCCACTGGACACACTGACGTGCTGGGAGACTCAGCAGAGATCTGGGATGGAAGGAGGAAGGGAAGGGAGGAGGGGACTGTGTTCCTGGACATGGGGTAGAGCTTTAAGGGGCTTGAGAGAAGATGGGTTCGTGCTATGACTTTCTTTTGAGTCCTTTATTTGACAGTTATTAGCTTTACTGTTTTTTAAAATCATCCCGTAACTGCCTGTTAGAAATAGTGTATCATTTAACTATTTATATTAGTTAGAGAATTTCATATAATGTACTTTGAATATATTCCCCTCTCTCAGTTCCTCCCATAACCACCCTATTCACCCTCCCATGCCTTCCCACCCAACTTTGGGATTTCTTTTTCTTCCTGCTCTCTTCTTCCTTCCCCACCTCCCCCAACTCTCCCTCCTTCCTCCTCTTCCTGCTCTCTTTTTCTTTCTTTCCTTGTCGAGTTCATTTTGTTATCCAGCTACTCTTGGGGTATAGGGCCTACCTCAGTGTGGGGGTCCAGTCCCCAGGGGCCAGGTCATTAAAGAAAACTGAGTTTCTGTCTCCCAGCAGCTGTCAAATGCCAATAGCTTCTCAACCTGTGATAGAATTTTGTAGTCTGTTACTTCTTAGGAGAGTTTTTTGTTTTTTTGGTTTTTTATTTTCTGATGCGGATAGGTATCCAAGCCTTCTGTCCTTTCTCTTTAGTCTGTTTCCTCGTTTCCTGAGGATGGAGCTGAAAAAATAGCTGAAAATTTATCCTACGATATATGAATTGTAGTTTTGGTGAAAAACAAATGTTGAGATTGTAACTTAAAATTTTTAGATTATAGTTGCAGTAGCCTTGGTTTGAAGGGCCAGAACAAGTCAATAGCGCCTCGCTGGAGAGGATACTTGGTACTAAGGATGTGCAATGATGTTATTTTTTTTCTCATGTTAGGGATCAGGTCCTCTGCCCCGTGCTTGCTGGGTGAACATTTTGCCACCAAGATATACTCTGCCTTCTACCTCTGCTAACATTGCTTGTGAGTGAGGCAAGCAGAGCTAGTCGGGTTGTCTTCTATCTTGAGTGCTCTGCCGTGCCATGGCATTTGAGAGCAATGGGAGAGTTCTCTTTTGGTTGTTTGGAATATTGATTTAATTTAATTCCCTAGGAGAACTAGGAAATGAGACCTGTAAGAACCAGGGAACGAGGCTGGGCGTGGTGGTGCACGCCTTTAATCCCAGCACTCGGGAGGCAGAGGCAGGTGGATTTCTGAGTTCGAGGCCAGCCTGGTCTACAAAGTGAGTTCCAGGACAGCCAGGGCTATACAGAGAAACCCTGTCTCGAAAAACAAAAACAAAAACAAAAACAAAAACAAAAACAGAACCAGGGAACGAGAGCTGGGCAAACTAGGGTTATCATTTTCTAAGTGTTGTCTCATTGGATTCTAGTTTATTTTTCCGCTCAGACAATGAAAGGTCATTTCACTTTTGTCTTGGACTTACAAGCTTAGGCTCCGGTGTGTGAGTGCCATTTTCCTGGGTGAAGTGTGTTTTAATTTCCTGCTGGATAGGAAACATGACTGGATTTGCACTTTCACTTTGGTAAATGCATAATAGACTTGTGATATTTGAAGTAAACAGTGGTAAAGTGAATGAATCCTCCTGGACCTTTAGAAATGCTTTGGGTCCCATTTGTACCTGAGTCGGTTCCAGGCACAATGTGCAGTTTGGTGGAAATGCATCCCGCCAAAGCATTCAGCTTTCGTAGCGATTACACATGGCATGAAATGATATGTGCACGCATCTCTCTGCGATTAGCTGCTCAGCACTGACGTGGCTATGGTTTAGATACTGTTTTAAATCTTCTACTCATGTATTCAGTGATTGCTGTATACATTCATTATTCTAGATGGTAAGATTCAATGCTCAAAAAAAAAAAGCCAAAGTGCTTCTCTCTTTTAAACATTTGTGTATTTCTGTGTATGTGGAGAGCTCACATGTGTCACAGTGCACACGTGGAAGTGACAGGACAACTTGCCCGACTCAGTTCTCCCCTTCCATTGTGGTTGCCTGGGGCTGACCTCAGACCACCAGGCTCGTGCAGCAAGCTCCTTCACCAGCTGTGGTATTGGGTTGAGGGAGAAGGTGGGATTATGGATGAGAACTTGAAGGTGGTAGCCCGGCAGTTAAGCCCTCTGGGTCGTAGCTACACAGTCCAGGAAGCCTCTCCTGCTTAAGAGAGGTCTGTGAGCAATGAGAGAGTATGGTGAAATTAACAGAAGCAACTTTGTGCTTGACAAGAACATGCCATTCATTTAACATTGCCTTCAGAACATCGTTAGCAACCCTTTTGATAAATTGGGCATGGGAAGTGTGTCTGTACTCTCAGCACACAGGAGGATCATGAGTTCAAGGATGGCCTGGATGACACTGTAATATCTTGTCTTTTAGAAAAAAATCTTGACAGCAAACACATGTTTGTTAGGATGCCTTCCTGTGGATGTAGGACATTGGGGAACAAGGAAGCTACTTCCATAGATGGAGGAAACCTCCCTCTACCACCATCATATTTTCATTGTATTTTATTTGCCATCTTAGGTCCTTGGTAGTGACTGCAACATTTCTAAGGTTTTTGTTATCCTATCAGTAGGCTCTCTTAACAGGTATACACCTTTCTTTTGTTCTGAAAAAACAACTTACTTTTTCTGTATGCATTTATTTTATAATTGCATATGTATTTATAATACTTAATACATATAAAACTCCCCTAGTCAATCAGGAAGGGCAATGCAGCTGACTAAGGAGTGGTCATCAGAAACCATGCTCAGTCATGAGCATCTATCTCTGACAGCGATTGATTTTGCCATTTGCAGGGTTAGGGGTTGAACCTTTATTCTGTACCACGCTCCTCATTGGTATCACCGAGCTACAGCCTCAGCTGAGCCTTGTACTTTGTTCTGGGTATATAATGTGACAGTCACATAAATAGAAAGTTCCAAGAATAATGGATATTTTCAAAATAGAACTTGGAGGGGTTGTAGAGATGGCTCTGTGGTTAAGAGCACTAGGGGCTCCTCTGAAGAACCCAGGGTCAATTCCTAACATCTATACAATGGCTCGCAACTCCCTATACATCTAATCTCTGAGATCTGACACCCTATTCTGGCCTCTGAGAGCACCAAAGATGCATGTAGTACCCAGATGTATATGCAGGTAAAGATAATCATGCATATAAAAATAAAAGTTCTCTCTCTCTCTCTCTCTCTCTCTCTCTCTCTCTCTCTCTCTCTCCCATTGGAATTTGAAATTACAGTTTCAAGTCAGTCAGGGATACAAAGATTTGGACAGTTGAGTTGGCACCTGCCTGTAATTCTAGCAATTTGGGAGATATAAGCAGGAGAATTACAAGTTCAAGGCCTGCCCAGGCTACTTAGTGAGTGTTTCTAAGAGGCATAGAGGCTGTGTCAGGCCCGTGCTGTGGAGCTGCAGGAGGAAGCAAAGGATGCAGACCCAGCCTGGCTGTGCTCAGCAGTGGTTCTGCAGAGCAGAATCGTCGTAGGCGTAGGGCCGTGTGGCAGTGGGGGCGGAGAGGTGGTGGAGGTGTGTGCACGACACCATTGATTCTCCATCTGTGTTCCGAGTAGCTTTCATTCCTGGAGGTTCCAGAAGGTATTGATTGTGGTACAGAGGAGATGGAGGCAGATGGTCAGGTTTTTCTTGAACATCAGTTCTTCCTCCGTGCAGAAGAGGTCTTAAAATACTTGGCTTTGAAATGTCAGCAGCAGCATGAATGATGCCACGCAGTCGTTGCCAAGGAGTAGCACAGACCCTGAGCTCTCTGGAGACAGGAGACCTTATTTCAAACCCTGTTCGTTGCCTATTTCTGAAAACCCATCACCGCTAGACTGTGTCCTCACCTCCACCATGTTCACAGAGAACTGAGAATTGAACCCTCGTGTATGCGAGGCAAGCCCTTTACCAACTGAGCACATCGCCAGTCCCTCACGGCTTCCTAGAATGCATGGTGGGCCCCTCCAGAGTTCTCCAATTGGCAGAGCAATGATTTATTGTCCCCCTTCCCATTGCTCACTCCCCTTACAAGAGTGTGCTAGAACTCTCATCTCGGTGCCCAAGGCAACCTTATGTTGAGAGTTTGACAGTTAGCCATGTTGTGCGCTATTAAGATATCAAGCGTTAAGTGGGTACATATGGGGATCTCTGAGACTCTCTCCTCTGGGCCTTGCTACTCCCTCTGGTTTCACCAGGATACTCAGATGATGCCGGGTAATGTTTCCAGATGGGCTGCAGTAGATCCATGTGCTCATGTCCTGAAGCGTCAGAGTCTTGTACCACACACTGAGTAATGTGTCTGTTTGCTTCCCAAACAGGTGGGGGGTTATGATGTTCTGCAGTTACATACAGTTCCTTTGCTACCCATGGCTGTCTCTGGTTGGTTACCAAGAGGCTAAAAGCAAGAATGTGTGTGCGCACATGTGCGTGTGCTTATGTGTGTGTATATGTGTGTGTTTGTCTGTCTATGTCTCTCTGTGTGTCTGTCTATATCTGTGTGTATGTTTGTGTGTCTGTATATGTCTCGCTGTGTGTGTCTATATCTGTATGTGTCTGTGTGCGAGTCTGTGTGATAGAAAATCAGTTACTCAATTTTTTTTTTTGCTATAGTGTCTATTACTTTAATACTTAGGAGGGCTAATTATTTCCTGAATGAAATTTTTTAAATGTACAAGTGCTTGCTTTTATTGTTCTGGAGAAATGTTGTTCTGAAAGGGAGTTTGCACTTCTTATTATGTGTTTACTAGATGTTGCCGTGTGTATCTGATTGTTACTGTTTGCTAAGCAATCTCCTTGGCTGTGCCTTTAAAAATACTTAAGAGTTTTGAACGAGAGTGGCAAATTAATTGGAGTGCCTGCCTTCAACGATGGCCCCTCTTACCAGTCGTATGTGGGCATAATTAAATTACAACTTAATTCTTTCTGTTAGGAAGAACACTTTCCCTTTAACCAGGTCCTTAATGTGCAGTCATAAAAGGTAGATTTAATTAGCGAGCTCTTTCTCTAGGCTTTGGATTTTGTTTGCTGCTGGGGAAGGGGGATCTCTCTGTGCCTCTTAGTCCTAGGTCCTGGAAGACATCTTTCTCTTATTTTGTCATTTTTATGTTGTGTGAACAAATACTGGACAGAAGCAACTCAAATGAGGAGAGGTTTATTTGGATTTAAGGGGATACGTCAATCTTAGCAGGGGAGACTTGGAGGCTAGGGTTTGGTCTGTAGTCCTGGGGGCTTGTAGGTTACATCTTGGTGTATCAGGAAGCTGCCAGGACTTGTCATCAGGCAAGGCCTGGGCTGTGAGTTCACTTCACATTCTCCAGTTAGGCCCCACCTCCCAAAGATCCCGCAACCTTCCAAATAGCGCCACCAAGTGGAGATCAAATGTTCAGAAACAGGTGCCTGTGGGGACATTTCTCATTCAAATCGTCATACTTATTATCTCAGGAACAGTGTGAAAACCTGTTGCCACCCTGGAAAAAGATCAACATGTCATTTCTAGAGCCTACATAAATGAATGCAGACCACGGCACCGGCAGACAGAAGAATGGATGCTTTAAAACTGTTACCTTTGTTTTTCACCGCCTGTTTTCATTTCGGGTTTTAGAGACGAAGCTCAC
This sequence comes from Mus minutoides, assembly GCA_902729485.2. Taxonomy (NCBI): domain Eukaryota; kingdom Metazoa; phylum Chordata; class Mammalia; order Rodentia; family Muridae; genus Mus; species Mus minutoides. Next base: position 2,411,536 of record LR749494.1, on the reverse strand, counting down.
ATCTCCAGGGTCACACAGTAGGGCAGAGAGAATGATTTCATTAGGAGAGGAAAGACGAATTGCCAACAGTAAGGATATTCCTACCCACTCCACAAATGTGTCTGTATCGCTGGTGTTTGCATACTTCTGCAGATTCTGTTTTATTGATTTTTATTTCCCCCCAGTTCAATGTATGTATGATAGTGGCAAGATTAGGAACTGTGGTCACATATTCTATAAAAGAAGACTGTGGTCTCTAAGGTTGTGGGTGGTGGAAGAGTTAATACATGGAGCCCAGCTTTGCTGTTGCTGGTAGAGTCATTTGTCTGATGCCATGCCTCGAGTTCAGGGTGGTAGATAGTTTTGTTCAAATGCTCAGGATGTGAAATGGCAGAACATATATCTAGAAGGATCCTAGCAAAAAGCTTGCAATATGAACTCTGGTTCATTGTTGATCATTATGGTCATAGTATAGCCCATTGATGCCCACAATTACTCTGTGAATGTCATTACCATCATCACCACCACCGCTGCCACCATTAGTATTAAGGAACAATTGCTCTGACTTTCCAGTTGTAAAACAGGGTGGGGGGCAGAAAGACTAATGTGCAACCAGATGGCTTGGTGGAACTGTTCTCCTATCTGCAGCTTTTCATGCCTAAACAGCGATAGACATAGATCTGAATTGAAGACTGTGCTCCAAGCTTTGGGCATGTTGTGCTTCATAGCTAACCCCTCCATTGGGTTTGGAACAGAAGACAGTGGGTCCGAGTTCCAGCATTATCTGTGTGACTTTATAAAAATGCATCCCTAGCCTGGTTTGCCTGTTTCCTGTTATGATAACTGAACACCAGATCAGGTAATTTATGAAGAATCAGGTAATTTATGAAGATGTTTAAAACATGGTGTTCACTTCTTGCATATGGTAAGTACATTTCTTCTGGTTCGTGGCATTGTAGAGAGTCTACATGGGGAGAGAGAGAAAGCTTGCTTTTATGACAATACATTTCCCTCACTAACTCAGGAATCCACCATTCAGTCATGAGAGCAGAGCTCTTCTGAATCAATCAACCCTCAGCCATTCCAGTTGGTGTCTCTTCTTACTACATCACAAGGGAATTAAAACCTCTATGCCCTCGTTCATAAACAGTGAAAGCTTTTCCCCACTTCACTAGCCTGGAGAAGACCACAGGGGATGTATGCGCAGCCTCAGAAGGGCCTCTGGGAGAGCTGGGCCATGGCACCCTTTCATGCTTGGCTGATTCCTCTTCTTCCTGGTGTAGCAGATTTCCACATAGGTAGGTGGGGATATAAGTGTGTGAACAGTGTCATTGAATGCCTGTCTGCACATGGACATGAAAAAAATCTTATGCTTGATTTTAACAACCCTGCTGTAGCTGTTGAACTATAGGATAAAAACATTAAGAAATAGTTTGTCCTTGGTGATAAAAGATGAAGTTACTTAAATAAGATCGTTTAATTAAGAAAAAAAAAATATCTCCACGGATTCCTGATTATTCAATGTCATGAAACTTTTAAAAAATGTTATTTCTCATCCCATCTGCCATTTAGGCAGAACTATTTGATGGAGTTGCAAAGGGGTATATTTATACTAACAGTGGCTTGGGGGTTTAAGTATCTTCAGTCTTAATCCATCCTCATATCAGCGCTAGGGAAACAGGGAGTTCTGTGGATACTGGTGAGGCCCTGCTGAGGGTGCATGGTTGGTCTGATTTCTTCATTGTCTGAAATCTTCACACTCAATCACTCTCCCTAATGTGGGCTCACTTCTATTACACTTTCATCTATTTTAAAATATATTTCTATTTATTTCTTCAGCCTTTCATACATGTGTACAAGGCTTTTTTGTTTGTTTTGTTTCCAAGACAGGGTCTCACTCTGCAGCCCTTTCTGGCCTGGAGCTCCCAGAGGTCCAACTGTCTCTGCCTCCTGAGTACTGAGATTAAAGGTGTGTATCCGCATGCCCAGCCCTATATAATACACCTTGATTATATTCGTCTCCAAATCCCTCCCTCGGAGTCTTCTCTGCTACACTCCCCATTCCTTTTACAACTTTATATATTAAAAAATAATATACTTAATCTACTTAGTGATGCCAATATGCTCATGGGAATAGGTATAGGCTGCCCATATGGCTCATGCCAAGGTATAGGACTATCTATGGGAGCACAGGCAATCTACCAAGCATTGTGCTCCTGAAGGAAGTTGACTCTCTCCCTCCCTCAGCAGCTCTCAACTGCTAATAGCTCTGTAGGCAGGATAGGTGTCTCATGAGCCCTTTCTCTACCCATGTGGAATTCTGACTGGCTTGTTCTCTTTTAGGCCTTGTGCAGGCCACCACAGCTACTGGGAGTCTGTGTGTACAGTGATCCTATCATATCAGAAGGAGTCCTGCTGAACCTTTGGCTCTGATAATCTTCTCACCAACTCTTCATGATGTTTGTTCCCTGTGTACCTTGGGGAAGGGGAACGATAGAGAAGTTTTGTTTCAGGTGTTAATGAATCCTACCTCCCAACTCCCATAGCTGCTTTCTATTCTGCCAGGTTCTCCCTAGGGAATCTGAGCCTGGGATACCATTTTCTTTACGGAGCCTTCCCAGATCCCGTGGTTCACTGTCAGCCTGTCCCTCTGCTCTTCCTGTGATACCTCAGAGAGGTATCCTTAATCCTCTGCTTTTCCTTGAGGCATCCTTTGTGAGATGAGGCTCTCACTTCCCACTTCCCACTTCTGTGTCACACAGCAGTCAGCAGAGTCTGGGGCCTCTTCATTTGTATTCAGTATTCAGGAGCGACTCCAGGACGAGGCTCTTTATAAATATTCCAGCAGTGGCTCGAGATCAGAACTAGGTAGCATCTTCAAAGCACCGAGAAGGGTGAAGGGATCTGAGACGCTCAGGATCTGGTTTATTCGCGTTGATCAAGGAAGGATAAAGACCTGGGTGCTAGCTAAGGTTTTCTGTTTTCTGTCTTTGGAGATTTATTCTCTAGATGAGGTATGCCATCCTGAGTCTCTGATTGTAGAGCTTCAGCCTTGTTAATAATGTATAGCTGCCTAATGAATCGTGAGCTCATGCATAACACTTGAATATGCAAATTTATAATATCCAGACACCGGAGGCTCATAGTTTTATGTTTATCTAAAATGGTTTTTGTCTCATTTGCATCGGATTTCATAGGAGTATTATATAGTGAGGGATCTCTGTGCATCACGTTCTACTGGGATGGCATCCTTGAGGGTACTGCTATTAAAATGTTAAACTTCTTCTACTCTTTTAATATGTTTTATAGAAATACTTTATCTATTTTAAACTAGCAGGAATGATGGCTTTGGCTCAGTTTGGGGGAAGCCAGGCTGGGAGACATGTTGCTTTTTTTTTTTTTTTTTTCTTCAGTCTTTCTGGGAGACCAATAGAAGTTTTAGTGTTACTTTAGACTTTTACTCATATTATATTATATTATATTATATTATACTTAAATTAAATCATATTATATTATACTCAAATGCTTTACTTCAACATGCACTTTCATGTATTTGCTACATACACACCCCTGCTGGACTGTGTGTATGTGTGTGTGTGTGTGTGTGTGTGTACTCACAGTATGTTTGAAACGTGACTGAGTTGTGTTGCTTTGGCAGTGCTTAGCGGACCCCTGGGTGTGAACTCTTAGGATACAGATTGCTTTCCATCAGCTCCTCTTGGTTTTGCAGCATGGGGAATTGAACCTTGGACCCCACACTTGCTCTACCACCGAGCCTCAGCTCCAGCCCTGCAGCGCTATTCCGTAAATGTCTGTGTTATGTCTCATATATAATTTTGAGTAGCTTTCGGGGCTTTGGGGGAGACATTAAGAGTATTTTGTGTTTGACTTTTGCTAGAGAGATGTACGCCCAGGTTGTTCTGGATTGGCAACTATAGAATAAAGCCAGCTGTCTGTTTCAGGATTGCAGGGTGATTTTAGAAGACGATGTCACATAGTAAATTTGATCTTCAAATCCCTTTAATACTCTTTAAAGCATCCATCAACATGCGAGTGGGTAACAAGAATGTGGAATGTATATACATGGGATTTTATTCAGTCATGAAAGGCATGTGGAATTATGACACTTGCAGGAAACTGGAGATTATCATACAAAATGAAAGAGCCCAGACCCAGACACATAGTGTTTGCTGTCTCTCATGCAGCATCTACATGTAAATGCACATAGACATATGTATGATGTACCGCACTGTCCTCCAAACCAAACTGCCACCATCATTATGAATTGTGCTCATTTGTAAAAGGTAGTCATAACTGGGCTTATTGACCGCTGACCTTCCCATGCAGAACGGGAGGTGGGGAGGGTCATGGGACCCTCTCACTTACTCTCCTCCCAATCAGTTGTATGCAGTTTTTCACATGACCTAAGTGAGGGGCCTCAAATACAAAGGCTGTCAAGGACTGAAGCGGGGAATTCCATCTATCTGGCCAAGGGGGAGCCATCATCCATGCTGGGTGTAACTGCTTTAAGTCCTGTCTGTAACCTCCCTCAGATTTTTCTGTGTGGGTAAACCTGTTAAACGCATTGGTTCCCCACAGTGAACTCTGGTGGAATGTGTATGTTGGTTTGTCGTTGGGACCTCAGGGGTAAAGGAGACATTGTTTAAGGTGTGATTTAAGGAAATTTACGTCTGAGTACAAACATGAAAATGGAAAGACTATGGGAGGAAGGTTTAAAGGGTTGGGGGAGGGGCACAAGAGGAAAATGGAATCTATGTGTCATGGAGACAAAATGGGAGACTATTTGTGGCAGGAAGGAGCCAGCAAGGGTGGGGGGACAGAATGGGGGGCATGAATAAAAGCAAGGGGCAATGATATAATACTGGGCAGTGGCGGAGCAGGAGCAATGCAGCCCCTCTCCGTGAGCACTTTCCTGATTGCAGTTTCTCCTTCCACGTCAATAATCCCTATCCTAATATCACCATTTCTCTGCCTTCTTAACCTAAAGAGAATAAGACTTATTTTCTGTCTGAACTTGGAAGTATTTTCAAATGCTTAGTATGTATTTTCCTAAAATCAAACTATGTTGGTGCTTACAGCTTCAGGTATCTGAAGAAGACTCTCCTTCCTCCAGTAGCCAACACACAGACAGACACACAGACACAGACATACAGACACAGAAACAGAGGCAAACACAGATACATAGACACAGACACAGACACACAGACACAGACACACAGACACAGACACACAGACACACACACACAGACACAGACACACAGACACACACACACACACACACACACACACACACACACACACACACACAGACACACAGACACACAGACACACAGACACACAGACACACAGACACACAGACACACAGACACACAGACACACAGACACACAGACACACAGACACACAGACACAGACATACAGACACACACATACAGACACAGAAACAGAGGCAAACACAGACACAGATACATAGACACAGACATACAGACACAGAGACACAGAGATAGACATAGACATAGACATAGACAGACACAGAGACACTGAGACACAGAGACAGACACACACACATATACAACACACGCACACTAAAGAGTTTAAATGGAGTTATCTTGTATGAGCAGGATGATGTCTCTCTCCTGGATGCCACCAGGTTCTCAAATACAAAGCTCACAGCCAAGTATGTGTTACCTCCCTTGAACTCTCAGTACCCTCTTCCCAAACAGTACTGGCTACTATCATTGCTCTAAGTAATTTGAAAAATATCAAAAGTTTTACTATGAATCTTGGGGTTTTAATATACCAAGAATTGTATTTTTTGCATACAATATAGAATGGGAAGATATCCTTAATACCTTTAAAGTACTTCTCACCTGCTGCCCTTGAATCATACACTGGATGCTGTACTTTCCCATCACCGTCTTTGTGGTATGGATGTTCCTGAGCCTACTTCTGTGCTGTATCTCTTCTGACTGATATTATAGCTATTGCAAGTATGATGTATTTTAGAGTGGTCCTTGTTCTTCATGACCATCCTAATTAGCACACTTTATCTGTGCCGCTTGACTATCCAGAGAAGATGCAAGACCATGGTCTTCATGCTGCCTTCATTCATCTTCAGAAATGCTTCAAATATTAAGAGACACTGTTGGAACAGATTGGATGCAGGCTCATTAAACTGCTGTCTCTTGATGAAGCTAATTACATTGGATGACCTCTGCCTTTGTCATTATGATGTCTTCTGAAGCCAGGATCCTGAAGCCAGGATCCTGAAGCCAGGATTCTGAAGCTAGGATGAGATTGGGCTGTGGTTTCTCCAGTACGTTCTTTGTATTCAGGAGGTTTGGAAGTCCTTCAGAAGTTCTTGACACAGTCTAAGGCAGAACAGACATCAGAGCTCCCTGAAGTATGTCAGGGCAGGCACTTTTTGTATTGCAGTCAAGTTGGGTGGTGAGATGCATGTACATCATCTAAGCTGGCTCTGGTGTGCTGCAACCAACCCAGAAGAGGCCACCCAGAAGTGACCCTGCACAGCGGCTGCCAGACAGAAGGTCAAGTCTAGTAAACATGGAGCATGGATGTAAAGAGGGTTCTGTGTGTGCTGAGGGGTGGAAAACTGGGAGGTGTGGTTATGGTATGGTCTAAGCAGGAGGATCATTAGGGAGAGAATTACATCCAAATCTGCATTTCTCCTGATTTGATGAGCTTTTTAATGCCATGGTTGAGTCAAGAAGGAGCATGGCTAGAATCTGACCAACCAAAATCCATGGCTCACCACGACAAGCTCTTGGTGCTCATTAAGCTGAATTGTAGTCTGGTTGCAGGCAGCTTTGAGCAGCAGGCACAGCCTACTTTGTCTAATCTGTCCTCCTCCTCTTCTTCTCCCCACCTCTTCTCCCCACCTCTTCCTTCTTTAGAGAAGTTTTTGTCTTGAGATAGGGTCCTACTCTGTAGTTCTCTGCTGTGTATCCCAGGAGAGCCACAAACTCAGAATTCTCCTGAGCCTCCCAAGTGTGGAAACAGACTGGCTAAGATATGCTACAGGGTTGGACAGGGGAAGAGGAAATGAGGGGTGGCTCACATTCCCAAGTGTGAGGCAAGATCACAAGAAGCCCATGGGTAGAGAACTTTGACCAGTTCTCTGGAGGGAGTTACCCCTTGGCAGCCACAGGTAGCCTTCAGGTACTGGTTTAGGAAAGGTGTGGGCTCAGAGCCACTGAGGCCACCAAGGACAGAGCGTGTATTTGGATGTTACTATGACAGAATTGGGTTAGCACAAAGGAACTTACTGGCAGTGAAGGCGAAGGATGTGAAGTACAATGAGTTGTGGAGAACTCAGAGCAAAAATATCATAGTGGTGAAAGAAATGAGTCAGACATGGGGACATCTAAATGGCCTTTCAGTGACCTTCTTGAACACAGACATAATACTCTGGCTCTTTCTTTGTTCCACCTCACATCTCCATTTTGTTTTTGCCAAACCCTACTGAATTGGGGCCAAAGGGGAGAAGGATTTTTAATGAGGTCGGCTGATACTACTGAAAGTTTCCATAAGTCTTTGAGTTTATCCCACAGCTGAAGACAACTTTCTACTGCATCTTAACTCCTAGATGAGTTAGCAGTTTAGAAATCCAAAAGCCCCGACGACCCTGCACTGGAAAAGCTTGCGGTTAAATTGATTAGGATTGACCATATGTTGCAGTAGGAAGCTTTCTATCCCAATGCTGCCTTCTTGGAGAACTTCACATCAGAGTGCGGCACTCGATGTGTGGGTGGGTGGGGGTGTGGGGGCAATGGGGATAGATAGGTGCAGGGAAAGTCACTGAAGTTTCGGGTTGGTCCTGTGCACCTGCTGGCCCTGACAGATACCTTTGATTCGGGGACCCTACTGTGGAATAGACCATGTCTAAGCTAGACTCGGGGACGGTAAAGATAGATGGAAGAACAGATGAGGTTGCAGGCACGAGGAACCCCAGGAAAAGTGGTTCCTGTGTCTGCTGCCTCAGGAGGATCGTAGCTCCTGCCCTCGCCCAATTAAGAGAAGCGAAGATGCTGACTCTGCTGTGCCCGCTGCTCACCATGCAACTTTCAGGTTTGCTCAAATTATGGAATACAGTTTACAAGAAAAGAAAAGACAGACTTTCCAGGAACCATAAATAACTGCCATTAAAGCTTAATTTAATCAAGAATGCATTTCTTTCTCAGAGAATTACATAACTTGTTTTTTTTTTTGATAAATAATAGGTATAGTTGCAGGACTCATATGTTCTTGGCAGAATAAATCATCTTTGACAAAAGCAGTGCTTATGTGGTCTGTTTTTATTCAAAACTTATATAATGCCAAGCTCCAGCCTTCATTGAGGTACTGTGTGTCAACAGTGGTGGGTTTGTACTTCATCTACAGAGTTCACAGCCCTGTGTTATATGTTAATATTTACCACAAGGTGATACTTAGAGGGTTTTCTTGTATAAGTACATTTGTTTGCTCCCTCCCTCCTTCCATCCCTCCCTTCCATCCTTTTCCTTCCAGAACCTTCTATGATCTTACTGAAAGTTATGTTGCTTTCTTCTTCTCTCTGGTTGCACTGAAGGATTTCAGTCCTGGTACAAGAGTCCTGAATTTTGAAGTTGTTAGACATCATACAATCGGAAGGCCTTGAGATCTTGATGTATTTTACAAAATTGTATTTACAAAAAGTGTGTTTATGTCGTCCATGCATGCATGTGGAAGCCAAAGGTTAATGTTGGGGCCCATTCTCAAAAATTCTCTACCTTATTTTCTCTTCATTGAACCTGGAGCTCCCAACTAGACTAGAATGCTGACCAGTGAACTCCCCAAGTTCCAGGCCTCTCCCCAACATTAGTGCTGGAGTTACAGATATATAGTACACCTGAATTCCACATAGGTACGGTTCAAAGCCACTATGGGTTTGAACTCTGGCCCTTGTGATTGTATGCCAGTTGTCTTACTGACTAAGCCATTCTCTCATCCCACCATCTAAACCAGAGTTCTTTGTCTTTAGTCTGTGTAGTTGGCTTCATTTTCCTCCATTTCTAGCATTATTGCCTGCCCGATGGTCTTTGGGCTGGCTTGCTTGGACTCGAAATGAGGGTCTTAGACTCTTTTGTTGCTCTTCCTGTCAGACAGAAAGTGGTGGTGTGGAGGTACGGAACTCTTAGGGTAGAATGACTGTCTCTGACTAGTGCCCCAGAAGTTTCTAGGCCACTGGCAAGGTCCGATTGTCTGGGAGAATGAGAGACAGAGAGAGAGAGAGAGAGAGAGAGAGAGAGAGAGAGAACATGAACACTCTGGAGGTATAGATCCCAGGCTTGCAGACTCTAGCAGGCATCCCTGTGCAGCAGGCTTCTGGGCTTTGGTACACACACCAGGTAGGCTGCAGCATGCCTCCTGGGCAGCTCTTCCCTTGCAGGATGCAGCTCTTCCCTGTTCTTGGCTTGAGGGCCTGGTTGTTAATTGTTCATTGACAAACAAGTCTTTGGGTTTGGGGTCCTAAATATTTCAGCTTCAAGGGTCACAGGGTTGCTGTTTTGGTCCTTGGGCATCTGCAGCCTAGCAGCTTGTTGTAGTTCTTGGGATCTGAGGTTCCCTAAAAGTAGACCCCACAACCTGCCTCTCCATGGGAGCTTGTCTTGGAGGGATTCACCTTAAGGAGCTGGGGAAATGTTTATCCTTTCTCCCTTTCTGTGTTCCATTCACAGATGGAACTATTACCCTTGGCAAAGACTTAAATCATTAGGGTAATAATGACGACTCTACATTTTACTCTCCCTGTGGGGACTTCACTTTAGCTCCACCCAACAAACTTGTGGGGCCAAGTATTTTAGTGGCTTGATATTGTAATGGTAAGGTGTCAATCCTTTATAGTTTGGGTCTAGATTCCTTGATTTAACAATTGCGTTTCTGCCACTTGGGTTGCCAAGATTCAAAACAATGACTCCTGGGTAATTGTGGTGAGCCTTCTTCCTAATGGGGTAACAGGGATAGAACAAGACCTGCTTGTATAAGTGGCCCCATTGCTGTGAAGCCAAGTACGGGCTGTCCTTCCCTCATGTCCCCAGAAACCCCATCATTTTGATTTACTGTAGAATACAGAGAAGAGCCTTAAAGAAAAAAAAAAAAAGAAAGAAAAAAGAAGACTTACTTTCCCTGTGGCTGTGACTGCAGTTGGAGGCTGCAGTAGGTTCTCAGCAGCCAGATATATTTGTGTCAGGCTGCTGCAGAGCTGGTTGTTAGCAGAGGAAGCTGCGCACTTGGAGAGGCCTCCCTAGGGCTTGTCTGTGCAGGCTATGCATCCTTCCACTGCAGAGTTTCTGGAAGAGGAACTGTGGAGGGTGAAAAGAGCTCTGTATAGGCTTTCATAGGCAGAGGGGGATCAGCTCTCTGCCAATTCCCCAAGTGAGAGGCCGTCTTGGCTGCAGCCTGGCACTTGCCGAGTTGAGTTCCCAGGGTGATCAGGGAGATCGCTGGCCAGCACCCCCCAACCCACACTTCCCACATTCAGATTAGAGCTGCAGTAAAAGCTCAGTGGGGAGAGAGTCACATAACTTTCCAATCCTGAAATTGCTCTCTGGACAGTAAGCAGATGGCAGCAGCGTCATACCGTGTTCTGTGGCCTGAGAGACTTGGGCATTATTTTAAGAACTCAAAGATCTCTCCCTCCAGACTATATCTATTACAGAAAACTTGCCCTGCCCCGATATTTGAAGTGTTAGTTATTGTTTGCCTTATGAATTATGGTTTTAACCCACTATGTAGTTTGACTCATTGTGCATAGTTCTAAATGGTGCCCTCCTCTTTGTTGTTCCTCTTTCTTCACATACATGTGTTTACCTATATGAAGGTTGGGAGACAACCTTGGATGTCATATACATTTTTTTTGGGTGTGTGTGTGTCAGGATCATTCACTTGCTTGAGCCTGTCACTAGATTCCCATTTTTACCTCCCAGTGTAGGATTATAACTATGTTTCACTGTACTCAACTGATTAATACAGGTCCCGGGGATCAAATTCAAGTCCTTATGTTCATCTGACAAGTGCTTTACCAACTGAGCTATCTCCCTAGCTCCTGCTCTCTTCTCAGACTTGAATTTATTCTTCAGGTTGTTAAAGTTGTGTGACTGCTGATGGGATTATGCTGTATCTAGATTAAGCATAAGGTTCAGAGGAGAAAGCTGACATTGCTCTAGAAATTCTGTTTGTGAGGAAGGACCGTGACCATGACCGTGACTGCGACCATGACCGCCTGGTATACTGTCGCTAGGGAAGGTCAGAAAATGGGTTCATTTCAGCTATGTAGTACCTCGAGGTCAGTGTTCTAGCATTTAGTTATAAACTTGGGTCAAAAGGACAGAGAGACAGATGGACTGTCTCTTTATCTTTGGTAGGTACAGTAGATCATCTGTGATGTGGGTAGGAGGTGGACACTATATGTTTCTGTGCAGTTGCTAACATTGTTTTTGTTGTTGTTGGGTTTTGTTGAATTAGGAAAAGGTGGCGTCTTAGTTTTTTATCAACTTAACACAGACCTTGAGGAGAGGGAATCTCAGTTGAGGAATTGCCTCATCCAGATTAGCCTGTGGGCACGTCTGTGGGGTGTTTTCTAGGTTCATGATTGATGTGTGAAAGCTTAGCCCAGTAGACAGAGCTATCCCTGGGAAGGTGAACCTGAGCTGTATAAGAAAGGGAGCTGACATGTCTCTAGCAGCATATGTATTAGAAGTTGGCCTTGTTGGCCATTACTGGGGAAGAAAGGCCCTAGGTCTAGCAATGTTTGTAAACCCCAGTACAGGGGAATGCCAGGGCCAAGTAGTGGGAGTGGGTGGGTAGGGGAGCAGGGCGGAGGGGGGGGAGGGTATAGGGGACTTTTGGGATAGCACTTGTAATGTAAATGAAGAAATTATCTAATAAATAATAAAAAAAAAAGAAAGGGAGCTGAATGATGACGAGGGAGCAAGCCAGCAAACAGCATTCTCCATGGTTTCTTCTTTAAGATCCTGCTTTGAGTCCTTGCCCTGGCTTCCCTGGATGATGGACTCTGTGATCTGTAAGCCTAGTAAACCCCTTTCTTCATGCTTGCTTTTGTTCTGAGTGTTCTATCACAGCAACACAAACATGTAACTGGATTAGGTGCTATCTATTGGGGTTTTTGTTCTCTAGTCTACATCAGTGTTTAATCAGTAGGTTCTAGCTACTTCATTACATAACTACCTGCAATGTAGATTTGGATTCATTGGGCTCTTGACAGAGTTTGATGTGCTAAGCTTAAAGTCGAAGCTATAAGACGAAGATAATGATTCTTGATGCAACTCGTAGGATTGTTAAATGAATCAATACACAGAGAGGTTTTATCTCTGTACTTGCTATCTTTGTTTACTAAATTTTGGTAATTAGCATTACATGAAAACAGGTCTTAGGTAGGCTGTTTTGCATCAATGTTTTGTTGACCTAATAGTGACTACTTTAGATCCTTTTCTTTTCCAGTTTTGTGTGTGCATGTGTGGTAATGCATGAGCATGTTTACATGATTGCAGGTACACGCAAGTGGGTGTGCATGCACATAGAGGCCCAAGGTTGATGAGAAGAGTTATTCTCAATGGGTTTTCTACTTTATTCATTGAGACAGGACCTGGCAATCAAACCTAGAACTTCCTAGTTTTGCTAGCCAGCTTTCTCTGGGATCTTGTCTCTGCCTTTCATAGTTAGAATTACAGCTGAACCACTACACTCACGTGGTATTTATGTGCTTTGGGGCTTCAAAGAGGAGTTGTATGACAACTGCTTTAACCAGTGGGCCATCTCCTACCCTTAGAATCTTAAAAAATAAAGTATTGGTCTGCTGTCTTTTTTCTTTCTACATTGTTATATCACTAAATTTGTTGGACACCAGAGATCTAGAACTTTCCCCTTTTTTGCAAAATTGAGGGTCCTAAAATACCAATTCATCTTCTCTTCCACGTCTTGTAGTTGGCTGCCATCTTTCTACTTCCTGAAATTTTTGACTTTTTCACATACTCTGTGTAAACTGAAACGAAACCTCGATTGCTCTTTCTTTACTGACCCACTTCACTGTGACTTGGTGTCACATCCTTGAGCTCACGACCACCTGTGTTCTGCATCTCTTGCCTCCAGCTTTGCTCTCCTTTGCAAGAATACACATCCATTTTGCTTATTCTTAGAGATTAATTTATGTCATAGCATCTATTGTAACAAAACTCCCTTCTTTTAAAGAAGCGTAATAATATTCTTGTGTGTGCATGTTCATTTGAGCATGCACATGTCTGTCCATGTATATTTCCATGCGTGTGCATGCATGTTCATTCATGAGTGTGCCCAGGTGTATGTGCATATGTTCATGTATATGCACACATGCATGTTTTTATGTGTGTGCTTGTGCATGTGTACATGTATGTGTGCATGTACGTTTTTGTGTGTGCCACATGGATTGCTTTTACCCTTTGGGTATAAGGAATAATCCTATGGGAATAGATGTAAGTAGTTCTTTGGATCCTGCTTTGAATGTTTGTCAATATGTATCTGTGTTATGGATTGCATAGGCTACTCAAAAATTCCCATTACTAAATACAGTAATCAGGTGATGGGATTTGAAACCTTGAAGAGATAATCATATCCTAAAGGTAGAACCCTCATTAATGAAGTTAGTATCCCTATGAAAAAAGGATCAGAACTAGCTATCTTTCTGTCATAGGAAGACACGATGAGATGGCAGTGATCTCTAATCTGGAAGATCCCTTCACCAGACCCTGACTATCTGGCTCCTGGTTTTGGATCTCCAGCTTCCATACCTATGAGAAATCTCTGTTGTCATTGTCTTTAGTTCTAGAGTAGAATAAACTCAGAAGACACCCTGGAAGTGAGGTTGTTGAATTACATCACAATGCTATTTTTAACTTTCTGAATCACTGCCACAATTTCCATAATGGCTACCACTTTACCTTTCCATCAAAAAATGGACGACCATTTCCCCAGAGCTTCATGAAAGACTTGTTTTCTGTTCTTCTGGTGCTGGCTGTCTGATAACTGATAGATGAGAACTCATTGGACTTTTGAGTTTTACTCCTCACAGGGTATGGCTGAGCATCTCCTCATATATGCAACGCCCTATTGCTTCTTTTACTCATTTCTTTGATCAATACCTGTCAAGAAGCAGTTTAAGGGGGGAAGGATTTATTTTGGCTTATGATTCAGAAAGAAACACAGTTTATCATGACAGGCAAGGCATGCCACAGGAGAATGAGGCAGCTTGTCACATTGCAGCCATAGTCAGAGAGTAGAGTGACAACAGGAAGTGGGGCTAGGCTATAGAACTTTAAGAGCCACCTTCCCAGTGACCTGTTTCCTCTAGCCAGACTCCACTTGCGCTTGTGAGAGACATTTTACAGGAAACCACCACATTAGTCACTTACGTATCTTCTTCAGGGAATTGTCCACTCCAGTCCTTTGACCGTGTTAAAACTAGGCTGTCTGTTCCTTATACATTCTGGATGTTAAACTCAGTGACATGATAGGTTAATATTTTCTCCTGTAAGTTCCTTTACAGTCTGCTCTCCTTGATCAGCAGAGAAGTTGTGAGTTACATTGCTTCTGTTTGGTTTTAGTTCTTGGTCTGCTGTGAGCTAATGTTCGTGTGATATAAGGAAAGGCATACTGTTTCCCTAGTGCTGTTTGAAAATCTTCCTTTCCCTGATGAAGCATGTCTTTCTGAGCCTCTTTTCTGTTCCCCTGGTCTTTCTATACCTCTGTCTCACTCAGCATCACATGATCTTGATTACCATTAAGTATATGTTTTAAAATCAGAAAGTATATTTTCAAGACTATATTTTTTTGTTGGTTGGCAGTTTGAAAAAATTTTGTGTTTTAATAGAAACAGGGGTTTGATTGGGATTGCATTGAGTCATACATCTATTAGATATTCTAAAGATTTGTTTTATTTTTTAATTATGTGTATGTGTGTATCTCTCTGTATGGGTATAGCACATATGAGAGTAGGTGCCTATGGAGGCCAGAAAGAGCATCATATCTACTGAAATTGGAATGAAAGGCAGTTGTGAGCCACCTGATGTGGATGCTAGGAACCAACTTTGGGTTCTCTGCAAGTACAGTGTGAACTCGAAACCATTGAGCCACCTGTCCATCCCCAGAGCTGTTAGATTTTTGTCAAACAAAACAATTCAGCAAACTTAGCAAGAAGAGTGAACTGTTGACTGTAAAGCATTTCTCTGGCTGCAGAATGGCCTTGTTGCCAACTGTGGGTTCTGATTGAGACTATATAAAGGGAGAGCACCATCAAGTGTCATGGTGCAGTCCAGAGACAAGATGCCTCTAGTTTTAGGGGATGAAAACAGGGGCACCAACAGATGGTACTTGCTGTGTACCATGAAGAATGAGTTTGTATCTCAGCACCCATGTTATAAGCCAGGCATCCTGTGTTTGCCTGAAATGAGGGCATGAAGTCAGAAGGATCAGTAGGGTTTTCTGCCTTCCTACCTTGTTGAGAAAAACACAAGTGCCAGGTTCAGACCATGACTCCAAGGAATAAGTGGAAAGTGACAGAAGAGGCTATGTATGCCCTCTTTTGGACTCTACTTGCATGCACAGGCATAACCCCCCTCCCCCAATATATATGCTAACACTAATGAGAAGAATATCATTGTATTGGATAACATGGAGGCTGAGCATTTGTCATTCTCATTGACAGATGTTGATATAAAACAAAAGTCCCTTAATTAACAGTTTACCATATCAGATCATGGTACTTTGTCAAGGAGGAAGCAGGTGATAGAAGTCCTCTGATTACTGCTGCAGTTGTTCTAGCTGCATTTTGGGTCAGTCCCATAAGTGTAAATGAGTAGTTTTGTTCAAATCCCTAATTAGCCATGATGGTACCTGCTTTGATTTCTATGCAGTATTACTACCTGCAGTGAGGTGGGTAGAACACAGTTTCTGGATAATTGTGTAAGGAGACTACATTTAGGAGAGTCATGTGATTTATTCAAGGATAGGTGACCTGCGCAGACAGAGCCATGAGGTGACCCCATGTATCGCTCATTCAAGAACCTATGTAGTCCCTGAACAAAATTGTTTAACAGTTTTTAATGTGCCACCACACAGGCTATCTGGCCTTGGGCACTTCCCTTAGCCAGTAGCCAGAAGATCATGAGAAACATTCATAATCTCCAAATTCAAGAGAGGCAGTAAGGCTGCAGGAGACCATGTGCCCTAATCTAAGTTGTTCAGCATAGACACAGAGAATATGGCTGGGGAAGATTTGGTTTTCTTCATTTTTCTTTTGCTTCTTGTAAGTATGCCTTCAGATTCATCCTGGAATAAATAGTCACCAGTAAGCAATATCCAGGATAGTATTCTAGATAATGTATGTAGTTATTTGATATTATTTGGGATCTAAGCATGATGACAAGAGTGAATCAGATGTGTTCTGGATTGTTCCAAATCCAAAGCCCATTGGAAACTGGCATGAGCTTCCGGATTGCCTGGACGTTTCTTTTCTGGGGATGATAGTTTCAAATGACTCCTTTGAACATGATCACAGTGATGATGTTCATTAAGTAAGATGAAGCTGAGCAGGGGTATCTCATGAAAGTGTATTTCATGAGAAATACACTGTACAGGACTGAATAATGCTTTTGGGAGAAGCTGGTATATTTGGAGTGAGGGGTATGTGCGTGTCTGTGTGTGTGTCTGTGTGTCTCTCTCTGTGTGTGTGTGTCCATGTGTGTAGAGGCCAAAGGTTGGATGTCAGGAGTCTCCTTAAATTTCCCCAAACCTTGTCTTTTGAAGCAGGGTCTCTCAGTGAACCTAGAACTGTAGGTTCACTAGCCTAACTGGCCAGCATCCTGAGGTATTGTATTTCTGCCTTCCCAGTGTCTAGCTTTTTTCTATATGGGATTCTAGAAAATGGAACTTAGGTTTCGATGCCTGCAAGGCAGATACTTCACTGAATAAGCAAGCCATCTCTCTCTCTCTCTCTCTCTCTCTCTCTCTCTCTCTCTCTCTCTCTCTCTCTCAATGTAATTGATCCTGTTTTATGTTTTTGAAACTCTGGAAACATAATATAGGAGATGCACATTTTCCACTAGTGTCAAACCTCCCAAATCCATAGAAAGGTACACAGCACATGATGAGACGAAGCTACAGGCACCAGGGTTTGTACTCAGTTCAAGGACTGTGAGCATCACATCTGCAACTTCTTCACACTGAATATCTGATGGCTGAGTGGAAAGATGCCTTCTCCTGAAGAGGGGACTGCTTTCTGCTCAAGCCCCATCTCCCCTAACTGCTACCCCACCTCTAACTTTTCCTTTCATCCAGTCTCTGATGAAGCAGAATCCTTTTGAGGTTGTTGCATGCTTGCCATTAATTAGAGCACTTGGGAAGAAATTTTGCTTGGGATGATCATTTCTCTGCATTTTCTTTTTCTTTTTTTCAGGTTTATTTTATTTATTTACTTATTATTATTATTATTATTATTATTATTATTATTATTATTATTATTTTGGTTTTGTTTTAGAGACAGGGTTTCTCTGTATAGCCCTGGCTGTCCTGGAAGTCACTTTGTAGACCAGGCTGGCCTTGAACTCAGAAATCTGCCTGCCTCTACCTCCCGAGTGCTGGGATTAAAGGCGTGTGCCACTACCCCTGGCTCAGGTTTACTTTTTTAATTAAAAATTTTTTTATTAGATATTTTCTTCATTTACATTTCAAATGCTACCCCAAAATTCCCCTATACCCTTCCCCTGCCCTGCTCCCCTACCCACTCACTCCCATTTCTTGGCCTTGGCATTCCCCTGTACCGGGGCATATAAAGTTTGCTAGACCAAGGGGCCTCTCTTCCCAATAATGACCGACTGGCCATCTTCTGCTACATATGCGGCTAGATACATGAGCTCTGATTAGTTCATATTGTTGTTCCACCTATGGGGTTACAGACCCCTTCAGCTCTTGGGTACTTTCTCTAGCTCCTACATCGGGGACCCTGTGTTCTATCCTATAGATGACTGTGAGCATCCACGTCTGTATTTGCCAGGCACTTACAAAGCCTTACAGGACATAGCTATATCAGGGTCCTTTCAGCAAAATCTTGCTGGGCTATGCAGTAGTGTCTGCGTGGCTGACTATGGGATGGTCCCCGGGTGGGGCAGTCTCTGGATGGTTTATCCTTTCATCTTAGCTCCAAACTTTGTCTCTGAAACTCCTTTCATGGATATTTTATTCCCTATTCTAGGGAGGAATGAAGTATCCACCACGTGTTGGTCTTCCTTCTTGATTTTCTTGTGTTTTGGAAGTTGAATCTTGGGTATTCTAGGTTTCTGGGCTAATATCCACTTATCAGTGAGTGCATATCAAGTGACTTCTTTTGTGATTGGGTTACTTCACTCAGGATGTTATCCTCCAGATACATCCATTTGCCCAAGAATTTCATAAATTCATTGTTTTTAATAGCTGAGTAGTAGTCCATTGTATAAATGTACCACATTTTCTGTATCCATTCCTCTGTTGAGGGACATCTAGGTTCTTTCCAGCTTCTGGCTATTATAAATAAGGCTGCTAGGAACATAGTGGAGCATGTGTCCTTATTACCAGTTGGAACATCTTCTGGATATATGCCCAGGAGAGGTATTGCGGGATCTAGTTTTCTGAGGAACCACCAGACTGATTTCCAGAGTGGTTGTACCAGCTTGCAATCCCACCAGCAATGGAGGAGTGTTCCTCTTTCTCCACATCCTCGCCAGCATCTGTTGTCACCTGAATTTTTGATCCTAGCCATTCTGACTGGTATGAAGTGGAATCTCAGTGTTGTTTTGATTTGCATTTCCCTGATGATTAAGGATGTTGAACATTTTTTTCAGGTGCTTCTCAGACCTTTGGTATTCCTCAGTTGAGAATTCTGCATTTTCAAATCTTTGCATAAAAATATTCAGTTTTTTTTTTTCTTGCCTTGACATTGACCTAATTGCTCCCGTATGGACGTGATATTAGCGTCTCTTGGCGTTCACTGATTCTCCTTATTCTAGGCTCTGGTGGTGCTGGCTTGGTGGAAGGTGGGTTGACAAACTAGAGAAGAAAAGAGGTTTTGTGGATCCCTGGTCTAACAGGCACAGAGACCCTGTGACTAATGAAGTCTTCCCTTCTGGGCTCTTAGTTGCATTTGGAACAGTTCCTGAGCTGACTATGTGGGAGGGGAAGTGTGGAACTATGGAGTGTGATGGATCGTCCAGGACAATGAAGGCAGACAGGGCCAGAGCCTTAAGTAAGCAGGCTCTGTGGCCCCTTTATTACGGTTATTATTAAGGCTATTTTTAAGGCCCCATTATTAAGTCTGATCTGGGCTGTGAGACCAGATGACTCTAGACTGTGTTAAGTTGACAGTTGAAGCTAACAAGGATAACAGGACAGCACAACAACCTTATCAAGTCATGACTTTGACTTGGGGAGCCATGAGTAAGGAAAGGGTTACTTGCCACAAACCCTGAGATAATGACACAGTCATCTACTTCATAACCAAGATGGCCACTGAGTACTATGTGTAGGCAATGGGTAGGTATCCTCTTCAATGTGGACACATTAGACATTTATTTCTGGTATTTTCCATTCAGAGCTCAATTGACAGCATGAGGAAAGGAAGCAATTGTAACAGCACAGCAGCTGAGGAACAGTGAAGAGCATAGGGCTGGCCCCTGCTTCCTCTGGGAAGCACCAAACCCCAGGTGGTTTTCTTTTTGGTTGTTGTTGTTGTTGTTGTTTGGGGGGTGTACTGGCTAGGTTTGTGTCAACTTGACACAGCTGGAATTATCACAGAAAAAGGAGTTTCAGTTGGGGAAATGCCTCCATGAGATCTAGCTGTGAGGCATTTTCTCAATTAGTGATCAAGGGCCCCTTGTGGGTGGGACCATCTCTGGGCTGGCAGTCTTGGGTTCTATAAGAGAGCAGGCTGAGCAAGCCAAGGGAAGCAAGCCAGTAAAGAACATCCCTCCATGGCTTCTGCATCAGCTCCTGCTTTCTGATCTGCTTGATTTCCAGTCCTGACTTCCTTTGGTGGTGAACAGCAGTATGGAAGTGTAAGCCAAATAAACCCTTTCCTCCCCAACTTGCTTCTTGGTCATGATGTTTGTGTAGGAATAGAAACCCTGACTAAGACAGGGGGGATTTTTGTTTGTTTTTTGTTTTTGTTTTTGCTTTCTTTTTTTTTCCTTTACTTTTATTTTATTTTTTAAGGTAAAGTAGAAAGTAGGAGTCTTTGCAAGCAGGAAGTAAGGTGGAGTTGATGTAAGAGCCTCATGAAGCACCTGATGCCCGCTAGGCAATCAGTCTGTGTTTATGGAGCTGTGAATACATGTTAAGAGTTCTCCAAATCTTTGAGCTCTTTCAAGTGATTACTCATGAATGATTTTAAAGTACAATTTCATTCCCCAATGTTTGTTTTTTTTTTTCTATAAAAGTTTAAAATGCTCATTCTACAGCTTGTAAAATACAGAAAAGTAGACTCTAGGTTGAAATCAAGATTCAATGAAAATTAAATCAACTAACATCTTAGTACTTAAAATCACCAGTATTTGTTTCCTGCACCACATTCAGTCTCTTCTATACTTTATCAGGGGAGTGTTCTCAAATATTTCACTTGCACACATGCTGCCTGGGTTAGAGTGTGGAGTAGTGAGTGGGTAAGATACCAGATTGGGCATCTGATGGGTGTCACTTCAGTGTAGACAGTGTGTAATCGTGGTGAATAGATTTGCAGAGTAAAAGAGAAAGGTCATGACAGTGCTTACTGTAATAAGGACAACTGTGAGCACTTGAGAAAGGCTTGTACATAGGACTCTTCGGTTGCATGTATTAAATGGGAACCAGAAAGGAGCCCTTGGAAGACTTTGCAGTAATTTCTGCCTTCAGCTCTGTGCCTGTCTGACAGGCTGTTAGAATCTTTTGTGTAGTTACTGAAAGACATCTGCGCATGTCTTTTCCAGTCTCCAGGTCAGCCTCTCAAGTGAAACAGCCGTGGTTCTCCATCTCTGAGAAACCTCTGAGTTAGTTCAGATCAAGGAACATTATACCCCAAGAATGCTCAATGAAATACCTCTAGTACAATTTTCATGTTCTTATTACAGACTGCCTTCAGTTGCGTTTTAGCTGCACTAGAGAATAAAAATCGTTATTGAGAAATTTTATTTTTGGGGCATGTAGCTCAGGCTGCCTTAAACTTGCTATGTAACAAAAGATGACCTTCAACTCCTGATCCCTTGCCTCTTCTTGGCATATGTCACCATCATTTCAGTGCTGGGGACTGAAGTTAGGACTTCAGGAATGTTAGACAAGCACTCTGACCACTGACGAATCTCCGGACCCAACAATGCTAGTTTAGGTAATCTGGGAAGAACAAAACATATAAGAATGTACTTTGGTGGCTTTATAATTATAGTATTGCATATATATATATATATATATATATATATATATATATATATATGCATATGAGCACTCTCTTTGCATGTCTGTCTGCATGACAGAAGACAGAAGAGAGCATCAGATAAAAGAGGGCACCAGATCCCACTATTGTGAGCTCCCATGTAGTTGCTGGGCATTGAACTCAGGACCTGTGGTGCTCTTAACCACTGACCCATCTCTCCAGCCCCACTCTCATATATTTTATGGAATGCCTTCTGCTTTTCAAAGGGTTTCTGTATTCATTATTTTATTGCTCCTCCATCGCCGAACAAAGCCTGTCATTCTCTAATGTAATGTTTTTGTTCTATTGCTATCCTGAAAATGTTCCTAGCTGGGGTCGCTACTGACATTTGATGGCAGCTGGTGGCCAGAGAGTCAGTTTTCTTTTGGATGTGGCCTGTGGTTGGTTGCCCACACCCTTGTTAGTGAACGACCCCCACACATGCACATAAGAAGAGCTCTGATTGGATTCAGTAAGAAAGATGGTTTTAAGAAGAGGGAAGGAAGCTCAGAGGAGGATGGTAGGGTCTGAGAGGAATCAGAAGGGGCAAGTTTGGATGCAGATTTTTACTTGTATAGAATCACTAAAATATAGATTCATAATTAATTGCTATATCCACTTGGACTTTCTTTGGGAAATTAACCTCATTTTTTTCCTCATAAATGGTGGTTTCTTGTTCTCTTTAATCTGGTGATTTATATGGGAGCTCTGGCATTTATAAGTTGCCCTATAGTTACAGGTCTCTGTTTGGCTATAGGATGCGGAGATTAGAGTTTTAAGAATGAAATGAAATGAAATAGGAATTGTTGACCATAGACCGCTTCATATGTTTATAGAACCAGGGTGGAGACTCTGAAGGCAGAAGGGTCCTTGGTTATTTCAGGTGGGCTAT
This sequence comes from Mus minutoides, assembly GCA_902729485.2. Classification (NCBI taxonomy): domain Eukaryota; kingdom Metazoa; phylum Chordata; class Mammalia; order Rodentia; family Muridae; genus Mus; species Mus minutoides. Next base: position 2,389,150 of record LR749494.1, on the reverse strand, counting down.
TCTAGCTATATTTGTGAGCTTAGGTTGAGAGAGAGAGAGAGAGAGAGAGAGAGAGAGAGAGAGAGAGAGAGAGACCCTGTATCAGAAAGTAAAGTAAGAGATTGATATCAAGCTCTGGACTCCAAATGCATATGCACACACACACACACACACACACACACACATACACACACACACACACACCACAAACACCATACACCCACACCATATTTATCATACACACACACAAGCACACACATACCACACATTACCACATACACACACAAACATACACACATACCACACGTATATATCACACCCGTATACACACACCACATATACACACAAACATACACACACCACACATATATACACCACACACACACACACACACACACACACACACATATATATATATATATATATATATATATATATAAAACACATATATACACCATACACATATACATACATAAAGCACACACATTCCACACACCACACATGCAAACCACACATACACATATACCACATATATACCATACACACCATATACACCATATACAACATACACACCATACACACATACCACATATACCACACACCATATATACCACACACACATAAACACACATACACCACATACCATACATATATATATACCACATGCACACACCACACACACATACACTACACATACATATCACACACCCCCCCCCACATATATACCCCCACATATACCACATACACACACACATAAACACACATACACACACACCACACATACACACCACACATATATACACCACACGCACACACCACACACACACGCACATACACCAAACACACACACCCTCTTCTCCCCTCCTGCCCCCATTATCCTTCTCTGCAAAGTGAAATCGGCTGGGCCTAGACACATTTGGGCTATGTAGTCTCTGCCTTCCTCGCTAGCAACTGAATAGAACAAAATCAAACTGACGGATGCTCATTTACCTCCTCAGTCCATTAGTGTCACTTTGAGGTCTTGACTCTGCCCTTGCTGTTATTCAAGGTCTCACTTCACTGCAAAATTAAGCCTTGACATCTGTCTTTTTTCTTCTCTAATAGTTCTGGACAGGGATGTTGATTCGGAGCATCTGATGAGATGCTGACTTATCAACCTGGATGGAAATAGCTTAGTGATCCTCCAAGGTAGCCCTTGTTGTGTTTATCCACCATCATGGGGAAAATGCAAGCAGATATGGGTGCCACATCTTTCTTGAAGCACCTGATGTATTAGATGTGAAGGCCATTATTAGACCATTGGTTTAGTGCTTATACTCATTTGGGAGTCTCTTTCCTGAAATGGGCATTAGCCCATATCCTTACCTCACTCACCTCCACCCACCATTGTCATCCTTGAGGTTCAACAGGTCTAAGTTTCCAAGAGGAATCTTGTACTGGCTGATACTCTGTATCAGAGGATGGGGTAAAATGTGTAGTAAACTCTGGATCAGTTTGATAATCACCATGCATTGTATGTCTTCTATTGCCTTCTGCCTTCTATTTTGTCCTCTGCCAGGTCAGAATAGAGTTAGAAATTAATTCCTCATTGGATATGCACATTTTGATATGGGTTTTTACCAATGGCTAGAAAGTGTGTGTGTGTGGGGGGGGGGGACAAAAACAAACCTTTCCTTTTTTTACTAAGCAGAATATCCAGTCTCAGATACTTTGTTACAGTAGCATACAACCACTGAGACAAAGTTGTGCTTTAAGCACTCTATCTTTTTCAGAGTTGCCTAAATGACAAAATGATAGTAGTTTGCTAATGTTTCCTTTGGTTTTTGCCTTAGATGGGCTCTTGGAAAGTAGTTGATGGAGTTGTTAGATTCCAGAGGGAGCATAAGGGTTCAATTTTGCTCTAGGTGAGGCCTGGGCCACCCTAGCTATCTGCACCATCTCAGTCGTCTGCTTGTGACTTATGGGAGAAACTCTAGCATTTAGAAACATTTAATCTGCTAGAAGCTTGAGCTTTGCAAAATTGCTTTTGTTTGGATGATGAAGAATTTTGGAGTTACCTCTAGTAATGATTGAGATACAGACAAAACCAGGTGTTTGTCACTCTGGAGTTTGCTAACTACACAGTTTATTGACAATAGTGAAAATCTGGAGTGCATGCTAATGTAGATTGCTGACTGATATACTTTATTGAAAAATGCTGTATAATTTACAAAGTAAACACATTGAGATGCACAGGCAGGGAGCTTTCTTCACATAGTGCTTTGAACTGAAAGTGCTGAGAACATCTTCTTAGGATGATTTTGTTACATTTGTTTGAATGGTTTTGACTTTAGAAAAGCTATTGTTCTAGTAACCTTTAAATGTCAACCTGAGAAGTGGGTCTCAATTAAGGCATTGCCTAGATCAAAGTGGCCTGTGGGTGATCTGTATTAGGTTGTCTTGATTGATAATTGATAAGAAGGACCTAGCTCACAGTGGACAGCACAGTTTCCTGGGCTGCATAAAAGAGATAGCTAAGCATGAGCCTGAGCAAGCCATTGAGCAGTCTTCTTCCATGATTTCTACTTTAAGTTCCTCCCTGACTATCTTCAATGATGGACTGTGACCCAGAAGTGTAAGTTGAATAAATCTTTTTTTCCCCACTAAGTTGCTTGTAGTCAGTGTTTTATCATAGTAACAGAAAGGAAGGTAGAACAGAAATCATGTTAGGTTTTTCAACTTTATTAATTGACAAATAAAAATTTCTATATTTGCGATGTACAAGCGACCGCCTAATGCACAAATAGATTGTGCAGACAACACAGTGTCCCTACAGTGTAGTGAACTGTGTGTGCATGATGAAAGCACAGAAGATCCTCTGCTTCAGTGCAATATGTCACTATTAACATGCATCATGTCTCTAACATACATCTTCCCCTTTTCCTTAACCCCTGACCTCTTGTGAAACCTAGGGGTTCCCATGTGTGAATCTTCTGCCTCCATGAATCTCTTTGTCCTGATGATTTTACTGAGGTTCATCATCCAGGTTGATTGACCGTGATATAACCATGATATAACTATGTCCCCTCAGGCACAAGCTATTTGGTGGGTGTTTAGATAATAGGCTCAGTCCTTGGGAAGGGAATTACATCTTTTAAAAGCAGAGAAGCAGGGCTAGGACCAGCAGAGAGAAGTTGAGGAGGATTCTTTGGCGATTAGTAACTCATGAATATTCATAGGATCATTAATATTCATAATTTTCAGGATGTCTACATTGTCTTAGATTTTATGTGTTGCCATGGCTATTTCTGTTGGATGCGGTAGACAGGCTAAGGACTCAGAGAGTTTCTGACATGGAACAAAGGTACTCCTTTGCTCAGTGGGTTTTGCTGTGGTGTGGGTTAACTTAGCAGGGAGCCTGGACTCTGTCAATGCTATTGACTAGAGTTTCTGTCAAAGGCACAGTGGAGTTATGTGTATTGGCTTCAGGAAACAAAATTTCACCTACTGTAGAATACCCTACTTGTGAGGTGCAGTGTAGATCCCACTTCAAGTACAGTAACATACACACGACATAGATTCAGGGAGCTATGGCTGTGCCTGAAATGAGAATTGCAAACATTCTTTAAGAGACATCTTTGCTAGTGTGACAAGGTTTTATTCATACCTTAGATCATCTTCTTCGATGTAAATCAATATTCTTTTAGGAGAAGAAATGGAAGTTCATATAGATAGTATTTTCAGTGTTCGCTTAGCTAGTTGAGGTTATCTCAGAGACGAGAGCTGAGTTTTTCTTGTGCTGTGTCTAGTGCATTCTCCACTGTTGTATTATCTGTCTGTCTGTCTGACTGTACTGGGAATTGAACCTAGGGCTTTGTGCATGGTAGGCAAGTGTACTGTTTAAGCTGTATCCCAGCACTCATGGCACCCATTCTTCATATCCCCTTCCCATTTTCTTACTTTTCTTTGCTTGTTCCTTCTTGGGAGAGGGTATCATGTAGCCCAGGCTAGCCTTGAACTTGTTAGTAGGTAAGCATGACATAAAACTTCTGAATCCTTTTACTTCTACCTCCTGAATGCTGGTATTATAGGGCTGCTATACCTGGTTTCTATGGGCTTCATGCATGCTAGACAAGCACACTCTGAAGTGCTCACATCTCCAGAGCCTCCTGTACCAATTCTTAAACCAAACCACCAAGTCGTTTCCTTTCCAGAAGGTGATCTCAGTGCAGAGGATTTATTCTTTGGTTTATCGCTTCCCTACTTGCCAAGGCTGTGAGCCACGACTGCAGCACTTTGAAGAAATGCCAACAGTGCCACGCTTGACTGACATGCTCTTGGTGTGTATTGAGTAATTGTGGTGTGTGTTTAAGGGTGGTCACTGTCAGTCACTCCTCCTTTACTACACACCAGGTAACCTGATTTATCACTCCTAAGGATGGTTGTTAAGGAGAGCATCCACTCAAGGGAAATGTCATCTCTTATGTGGGACATAGTTAGGATAAAATTGATGATTAAAACAAATGAAGTTAATTAGCTGAGGGAAATTAAAATAGAGAAATAAAATATCTGTAGTCAGGTGTGCACAGAACAACAAAAGCATTTGCACATTTTATGCAAATCTTAATCTGTTTGACAGATGAGTAAGAATTTAAAAAGTTACAGCTATGTCATGATTTTTATGGTTTCTTGCAGTATTTTTTTCTCCATATTTTATTGACTACAAAGAATGTTCTAGTTGCAGATGTACCTGTGGTGGATACTGTTGTCAAGTAGACATGTCTAGAATCACTTAGAAGACAAGCCTTTGCACATGTCTGCCAGAGTTACTGGACCAAGTTAACAGAGTTGGGAAGACCCGCCATTATTTTGGGCATTCCACAAACTAGGGCTCTGGACTGAATAAGACTGAGGAGGTGAGCTGAACAAAAGCGTCGCCCTCTGCTTCCTGACTGCAGATGCCATGTGACCAGCTGCTTCACCCACCTGTGGCCAGCCCCCTTCAACTGTAAGCCAAAGAGAAAACAGAAAAACAAAACCAAGCCGCCACCCTGAACACTCTTCATCCGTACATTGCTTTCTTCAGACATTGGGTCACGACAAGGAAAGTCACTAACACAATACCCCATCGTTCTGTGTTACTCATATCAGTTTTCCTTTCTCATTAGAAACTGTTACCATATGTAATTAATCCAGTTATCCACACTCAATAGCTTTGTAGTATTCAGTTGTATATTATTGGTGAGCATTTGGTAGTACTTGGGTCTTCCCCATTATAGATACCGTGCAGGGAGTAACTTTACATGAACACATACCTTTGAGAAGTTTTAAATTTTTCTCTTCTCTCTTCTGCTGCCTTTATCCCTTCCTCCTTCCCTTTCTTTCCTGTTCCCATCTTCTCTTGCTTCCTGCCTTCCTATCCTCTTCCCTCTCTCCTCTTCACCTTTCACCTCGTTCTCTTTTTCCTCTTTGGAACAGGTTTCGAAGCTAATCCCAGCTAGCTCAGAACTCAATTATGTACGCTGCCCTTAAAGCATTGGCAATCTTGTTTTACCTTCCCAAGTGCTGAAAATACAGGCTTATGACCCAGCATATCTGGCTTTTAGATTATTTCCCTAAGAAATAATTCCTAGGAATCTTATTGTGAGGTCAGAAGTTTATGCATTTTACAACTTCTTGGGGAAACATTTAGCCAAAGAGTAACAATGAGATGCACATCTAGTCATACAGAATAATGTTCATTTGTCTCTGAGTTACGTTAGCCATGGTGGGTTGCAGGCACCTTTTCTCCACTTGCCAGGCTGTTAGGTAGAAAAAAGTGGCAAACTGACTGATTTCTAGGGTTTGGTGATCCAGCCAAGAGGTCAGACCTTTGTGTTTGCATAGATCACTCTTTGTGTGTCCACAGAGCATATACCTAGCCTGTTTTTCTCCAGGAACATCAGCTCTGCATTCTAGACCTTTGTTTAGGATTTTTTGACCTTGGTGAATTCTATATGATTGTCCTACTTTGTGATTTGCTTCAACTTCAAGTTGGTTTTATAGTATAGGGTCTTTACATTTATATGTAAGCACATACCTTTATTACTCCCTTCAATAATTTCTATGTATCGTTCATTAAAATAATTAAAATATAAAATAATTTATATATTTTCCTAGTTTCAACATTTAGATTTTTAATCCACTTGAAATTTGTTCTGGCAAAGGATAAGTGAGCTGGCTAGCTTTCTCCATCCAAACTAATATTCACTTGTCCCAGTGTATTGATTAGCTGGCTGACCTTTGATGTTTTAAGATATATATATATATATATATATATATATATATATATATATATATATATATATATATATATATATATATATATATATATATATATATATATATATATATATATATATATATCTCCCTAAACAATTTTTGCTAGTGTATGTCTCATATTGCTATAATTATTACAACCTTATACTTGACTGTAATATGTCATAGACATAGCCAAATCACTATTTTTGCCTTCTTGTGAGTTTATTCTTGCAGATGATATATATATATATATATATATATATATATATATATATATATATATATATATATATATTCNGGTGCCCCACATCTCTCCGATGAATGGGATAGCCACTCATTCATGCTACATGGACATCTCTGGTTTGTTGCCATCTTGCCCAGTCTTCCCACCCTCTTTTCTTTAAGCTGGCTTTAGGTCCTCGCATTGGTCTGGGCACCAGTAAGCCCATCTGGAGAAAGCTACAGTCCAAACCCAGTCTCCTTCCATGGGAACTTCCTCTGGGCGTGGGTTCTCTCACTGTATGTCTTCGTTAGGTTTCTATCACTGTGGTAAAACACCGTGAACAAAAGCATCCTGGGGAGCCAAGGTTTATTTCAGCTCACAGCTCTCAGGTCATCCTCCGTCACTGAGAGAAGTCTGGGCAGGGATTGAAGGCAGGAACTGAAGCGGAAACCACAGACGTGTGCTGCTTTCTGACTTGCTCTCTAAGCCCAATCATCAAATGATTTATCATCTTGCCTATAGGCCATTCCGGCCAGGGCGTTTTATCAACTGACATTCCTATTCTCTGACAACTGCCTTATGTCAAGTTGATAATAAACATGGCAGGGCACTGTACAAATAAAATAAGAAGTTAAAAGAGTCAATAAACAAGGAGAAATTTTCATGGCTCTTTGCATCTTTTAAAAGGATAGCAAGACTGCTGCCATAAACCATTATCAGAGAAGTTACATTAAAAATTCAAATAGGAGTGACAGAATGGAACACTTGTCTCTAAGCCTGGAAACCTTCAATTCCTGGGACCAGCATCACAGGAGAAAACCAAGTCTTGCAAGTTGTCCTCTGACCTCCATATGTGTACTGTGGCACACACCATATGCACACATCCCACAGTAAATAAATATAATTTTTAAAATTAGATAGCTGTTTGATTAGGAAATAATGCAATATTTCAGATTTAAAAAATAAATAGGCAACCTTTAGCTCAACCCCAACAACTATACTTATTTTTCATCTTCCCAAACCTAGAAATCACAAGCCTGTAATGGAAAGCCAATTCCTATGAGGACTGTGTACTTTTGGATGCAGGTTTAAGGTACAGAAATATTTCTTGGTACCAGTGTGACTCACTAGGTTGGCATACTGAATGTGTGTGTCATGTGCATAGTAGGTAGGTATATATGTGCTTATTAAAATGAAGGGCTAGCCCTCAAATATTTCCAGCCCCTTACCGCCACTAAATATTACGGTGTTTACTGAATAATAGAAAGCAGAGCTCTTACAGTGACCAGGTGGATAAATTGGTCAGACTTATGAAAGAGATCACTCATCTCTGGGAGGTGTCCCTGTGGTGACCTTGAGCATACTGGCTAAAGGAGGAGTACCTAGTAGAGAAGTGTATTAGTCAGGGTTCTCTAGAGTTACAGGACTTTTGGGATGAATATCTATTGATCTGATCTATTAATCTATTGATCTATCTGGAATTTATTGAAATGACTTATAGGCTGCAATCCAATTAATCCAACAATGGCTAGCTATGAAAGAAATTCCAAGAATCTAGTAGTCCCGCAAGGCTGGATGTCTCAGTTGGTCTTCTATATAAACTGAAATCCTGAAGAATTGGGCTCCAGTGGATATGCTGGCAAAGGGAGGGCAAGCAGGAGAATGAACACTTCCTTCTTCCGTTGTCCTCATGTAGGCCTCCAGCAGAAGGTGTGGCCCAGACTACAGGTATGTCTCAATAGCTGGATTAAAGGAATTTATAATCCTACCTCAAGATCCAGATCGAAGGCCTGCTGTCTTACTGCCTCAAGATCTGGATCACAAGTGTGTCCTCCATTTCTGGATTGTCATTTATTGCAGACAGAGTCCCGTTGACAATGAAGAATAGCCATCACAAGAAGCGAGTTTGGGTCTCCTGTCATTTACAGCTCTGGGAGGGTGCTGACTAGTTTCCAAAACAATCTTGTGTGAACATTGCTTTGCTCAGTCCTGTTTTCTGTGCAGTAGCTCGGGATACAGTCTATGTGCCTAACTAGTTGATCCATTAGTTTTGTTTTTTAATATCTCTATTTGTCTCTATGTGGGTCTGCATATGCAGATGCCTGTAGGGCTAGAGGTATCCAAGAACAGTATGCACTATTACCCACCAGCCATCTTTCCAGCCTTTCTATATTTGTCTTATTAATATTTGACTCTAGAAGACATTTTATTCAAGACCATGAATGTGCTTACTATTCTCTGAATGTGACATGTCCCCCACAGGCTTGGTCTCCAACATTGGTCTCTTGCATTGTTTCTGTTCAACCTTTAGAAGATGGGGTGTAGCTAGGGGAAGAGAATCTTTGTGGTGTGGGGCTTGTTGATTGTAGCCTGGCCCAAGTTCCATCCTCAACTCTCTGCTACCTGAATATTCACAGGAGACAACCAGCTACCTCATGTTCACAGATAGAAGCCGTTCTCATTGCTATTCCTTCTCCGCCATGAAGAAGTTTATCCCCTGATAAGGCTCTCTTTTCTTCCTTATATTAGGCATTTTATCAAATAAAAAGCAAGAGATTTACTACAACAGCTACACTGACCATGGAGTTTATTTGGGAGAATCTAGTCTGGACTGCTTACTGAGCTGTTACTGAAGGCTTTGTTCAAAGCACCGGTCAGCCTGACACGGACTTGAGGCTGCATAGCAGCTAAAGCCATGTCAGCTTGGATTGGTGGGTAGAGAGTAAGAACTCAGTAAATGGTTGTGGTGGTGACTCCTGCAGTCCTAGCGGGGCACAGAATGCAGTAATTGTGTCCCATGATTAAAGCGTAGCAGCAACTAGCACCCTCTTCCTGTACTCACTGTAACAGAAATCTACCCTGAGGAGGGGTGTGTGTGTGTGTGTGTGTGTGTGTGTGTGTGTGTGTGTGTGTGCAGGTGCAGCATCAGATTGGGCTTCTCATTGTAAGAGAAGCCCAATCTGATGCTGTGGGAGGTGGGGAGCATACACAAGCGCAGGGATCTGTACCTTGGATTTGTGCTCTGTAAACACAGACTCGGCTGTATTTTCTATCGTGCTTAAAGGGTTTATTGCTATGCCATTCTGAATGTGAAATGATAGTTAATGGAGACAGGAGGATTAATAGCAGAATTTAAAATCATTTAGTGACTAATAACTCCGTGGCTTAAAAAAAAATCTACCTTGATATGCAGGGTAGCCATCCCATTAACGTTTCTGTGCTGTTTAGAAGTCAGCTGGATGCTGTTGGGTGCGCATTCATTTTTCATCTTCTCAGTGCCGTTCAGGAAACATCAATAGAATTGAATAATTCCCTGTCATTTCTGAGATAATAAATATGGTTGTAGATAATTAAAGTGTTATTTTTCATTTTCATGGCGGGTAAACATTAAGAGGGATTCTCACCCTGCAGAAGTTGTGACTTATTGATCATGAACATAGGATTCGTATAAAGCCACTCAAATACTTTCATGACCCCCAGGTTGTTTTTCTGGTGCCGCTGTACTTCTATTGAAGAACAGCGTTAGCTGTAATGGTTTACTATGTGCTGGACACCTGCTGGGCACACACTGATTATAGGACTGTGTGTGTTATCTTTGATACTGACATTAGCTTTTCAGAGACGCTAGCTTTTATAGCTGAGCAGAGGTAGGCTGGGAAGCTGCAGGAAGGATCCTAACGGCTCAAAGCTTTAAATGTTTTTGAAGAATCTTTCTCTTAGACTTGAGTGAAACCTCACCTTCCTGAGCAGGCATTTACTGTAGGGAATTCGGTCTTCAAACACTGGAGTTAATTTCCAGCTCATGGGGATGAAGTTATATGATACATGTTAGAGGGGGCACTGGCATGTCACAAAGCCACTACTTGCTCTTCACCACAGCCTTTGGTTTGGGGACCTTGTGATCCTTCTGAGACCCAAGGAAATGAATGTGTCAACCAAGAGAACAAGCTAAGAGAATCAGTAGACCTGAGACTGAATATGGCATTTTCCATCTCTGAGGGCTAAATTTTCAAGAATGCTTTTGGATATAAGCGAGAGACTCCTTTTTAAATATACATCTTATACTGTATGTGTGTATAGATATGTTTATGTATATATAGATATGTATTTATGTGTTTAACATACATTTAAAAGTTGTATGTTTAATGGTAGTTAGGAGGACCCATTTGTTGGTGGTCTCTGGAGCATCATAGCCAGGAGGCAGCATGACATGTGCTTTACTCTATCTGCCTGGTCAGGGTGTTGACTTTGGTCCTTCTGACACTTCAGCATCTCTTCTCAGACTTTCTGATCTTTTACTGTTGGCTTGCAAAACACACTGAGCACAAATGTGTTGTCTTCTGTCTTTTCTTGTGCTTTTAGTGGTCAGAGGAGCTGATGGTCAAATGTGGGCATCCTCGGGGTGGCGTTTTTCTGAAGATATTTTTGAAGCCTCTGGGCACTGGTGTCTGGGAAAGCCACGGAAAAGAGGACTGACTGGATTTTGTGCCTGTGGTTGCCTGGTCATCACCTCCTGGGTGGTTTTCAGAGCCTTTGCTTTGGTTCTTGTTGTGGGTGGGGTGTGAAATTCCTTCTCTTTCTTGGGGGGAAAAGCCCAAAGATAATTTATTTTGTCATTCCCCATTTATTATTATTTTTGGAGATAAGGCTCAATGTAGTAGACAAAGGTAGCCTTGAGCTGGCTGGCCTCCTGATGAAGCCTACCAAGTGTTGGGGTTATGTCCATCATCATGTCTGCCTAGAAGTTTCCTTCATAGTTCCAGAAACAATGGTGACCCAGAATGGGTTGATCCTAGTAGTTAATTTTGTGTTCTTCTGTATTCAGTCTATCTACTAACTAGTAGCAAGAAGGTTAAAAGGCTTGCACCCTATCCAGACTGACTGTCCAGAGGAAGTAGAAAGACCATTTCTTTTTTTCTAGACTTTTCTTAAAAGAAAAGAAGAATTTTTCCAAAAAACCAAACCAAACCAAACCAAACCAAAACAAAACAAAAAAACCAAACCAAACCAAAACAAAAAAAAACCTCTTTCCCCAAGATATGTCTGTTTATGTCTCATTACCCAGACTTTGGTCAAATGCTCATTACTAAAATAATTGTTAGGAAAGTAAAAGTCTTCAGTGCAGCTGGGATGAAATAGTGGCTCCCTTTGCGGTACATAGCTCTGGGGAAAGAGCTGGTACCAAAGGGCATCAAGATCCCACTACCTAGGAAGCAGGGAAGGGTGCTCACTTCTTAAGAGTAGACATCCATGTGTATCCATGTGGAAATGTAATGCTTATCTCATTTGCATACTTAAGGGCATAGGTACCCTTCTGAAGACCAGCATCATTACCATAAATGCAAAGAAGCCTGAGATCTGATGGTGCAGTCCTTAGGTAGGGCACACCAACAGCATCAGCATCTCATCCCTAAGTGCTGAAGAACCTGGAAAAGCACAAAGTCAGGCAGTAATACTATGGTTTCCCTGGTGGTATGACCTGTTCTGTCTGTGTAATGCACTCATTTCCAATAGGAAAAAACTGCAGAACTGATCTGAGGACACCCACTTATTCCCAAATTTACCAGATGGATGATGTTGTAGTGTAAGGATGGAGGGTAGGAACTGAGCAAGATCCAGAGTGGGTGTTGATGGAATCCTTTCCTACCAGGCTGTAGGTGTGGGCAATAAGGTCTCCCTGTAAAGGCTGTGCTGTGAGTGCATAGTGTTGGGAATGTAGTGAAAACATCACATCACCATTAGAGTAGGGAATGAGATGGCTTGCCTACTAAGCAGGAGTTCTGTGGGAAACCTGCTGCTCTAAGCACAGCAGGATCCCCTCTCCTGGGTCCCTATTGATTTTGACATGTGCCCCTCTCACTAATTGCTGGAGTTTAAAGATGTCTCCTCCAGAGCCAAAGTGTTTGTGTTTTGTTTCCGTAGCTCTAAAGGGTATCTGCACTTTGCCCTGTTACTAGTGGCACGACTTGTATATTTATTACTGACGGGGAGTCATTGTGTTTCAAAATAGATTGCTATCTTGGAGAAGAGTACAGAGTGCCCATGGAAATTCTGTTTTCTTAGGAAAACACCTAAGGCATACTCTAGGTACCTTAGGGTTCATGGGAAGCAACACTAGAAGGGACATGTGTGTGATAATGGGGTCCCCTGGGAATCCGGCCTGTTCCCCACTGTAAAGTCATTTGAGACTGTCTGGGATGCTAGTTCACCAAGTGTCAAAGAAGTGATTTGTGGAGATGTTTATGGTACTTGAACATGATAAAGCTCTGCAGAGGGAAGCAAGGCCAAATTTCATTTCCAGGGCTGTCATCAGTCAGGGTGTGGTGTAGGCTACATTGTATTCATTTCTAGTCATAAGTATACATTGGCAGAGGTTGGTCCAAGGGTATAGAATTTTGGTTTGGATATGTAGGTTCTTGATCTGTTACACAGTGCAGTCACATGATTAATGATGATGTGCTGATGGGCTGTTAAGAAGGCTCAGAAGGTAAATGACCGAGAGCACAAACCTGATGGTCTAAGTTTGATCCCCATTCAATCCCTAGATCTCACAAGGTGACAGAGAGAACCAACCCCAAAACTCCGACTGCTAGCATCATCGCTACTACCACCACCATCACCTTCATCATCACCATCACACACACAGAAGCACACATGCATAAACACACACACACACACAACACACATGCACACACATACATACACACACACTTAGAAACACTATTTGAAAAAAAGAGAAGAAAGTAAAAAAATGTGTTTTATTTGAAAACTTCTAAGAAAATAAATTTTAAATCTTCTCATGTGATATTCAATCTATCATGCACGAATACGTTCTCAAATTAAAATATTCTTAAGGAATTGACAGTAGTGCCATCTAGTATTAATTTTGTGGGGTATTTACTTATGTGTGTGGTGGTACATGTGTGGGCATGTTTGTGCATGCTGGAGCACATGTGAGAGGAGTATGTCTGTGCGCTGGCTGGCCATGTGTGGGTGTGTGTCAGCCTCAGACACCAACTATCTTGCTGTTTTGAGATAGGTTTCTCACTATCCTGGAACTCGCTAGTTCCACTCGGCCAGCTGCCAGCTGGTCTTTGCCTCTGTCTGCCCAATGCTGGGATTACAGACAGGAGATACCACCTGGGCTCTTTTACATAGGTTTTGGGGCTTGAACTCAGGTCTTCTGAATTACAAGGCAAGCACTTTGTCAACTGACATATTGCCATAGCTCAGAACTACCTTGTTTAAAAACAAGGTTATTCACTTACCAAGTGCAGGTTCTGTCCTGTTTCTGATAGTGTTTAATAAAAGTCACTTGGCCATTGATATATTGTTAGATTTTAAATCACATTCCTTAAATTATGGCTCCTTATCGTGTGGAGTACATTTGATTTCTCTTGTTCATGGATTAATGGTAGGGTCATTTTAAGAATATAATTTTAGCAGTTTATGCAGGGATGGCAAGATTGTTTATGTAGTTGATTGAATTGCCTATTCTCTAAGCAGCTATATATCAAACACAAAAGAACTATATATATTTTTGTCATTTTAATATCTTGTTTTTCTTGTTTGATTTTTTTTAAAGCCAGTTAAATGTTTTGCTGAGTAAGTATAAAGGGAATCAATGAGTTTTTTAGAACTTCCTCAGCAAATACAGTTCTTGTTTGCTATGTGTGTTTAGATCTGTGGTAGAGAACCCAGTCTTGTCATTCATAGGATGCACATGGGTTCTTAATATGAATGTTGTGCCTACTTAGGTTTTGTTTAACAAACACCAGCTAAGACTTTGAAATAGAATATAGCATAGGGGTATAGACACAGATGTGCTTTTTCATGTTATCTGATAAAGGCCGGTGCATAAGGAATTATAATCCATGAACAGGAAGTCTGGACTGTCTGGCCTATACAAAAGGCTTGAGCTCATGACAGCATCATTGTGGCTCAGTAGCCTCATGCTTTCAAGCCCATTCTTCTCCCACTCAACCTCATTCCACTTTGCCTTTTGAAAGAGGATGTCGTGAATAACCGTTTTCTCCATTGCGAACGAGGGTGTGAAGGGTGCTCATGTAGCATTTCAGGAACGTCCCTGGGCTGTGAGTGTAAAATTGGCTCATTTTCACCAATAGGTGTCTCCAAAGATGAAGTCTTCTCATTACCCCACTGTTCTCTAGCTTGCCTTAAATGAATTGATTGTGTACAGTAACTTCTTTATTCTGTATGAGGAAATGTGACCAGAGGGAGGTTTTGGGTGCTGGCATGACTGAAAGTTGTGTTGGACCCACTTCAGCCTTCTTGTCTACCTCATCTGCCACAGAATGGGGATGTGTAACATAAGCCACGTGTAGCTGAGGTTTCTATCACTTGCACAGAGAGAATGGATACAGAAGGAGAAAACCAGGGATCTTGCAGGAAAGGAGTGCTAAGATGGAAGAAATGCTGCTTTGTGGTTATGGCACGTTTGCTAGTCAATCCCATACTGCAGTGGATATTGTGACTCTGTTTGTGTCTGTGCTCCAATCCATTTTAATGCCTAAAAGGTGTTTAATTATACTGTGCAAACTTGGACTGTTTATATAGATCCAGAGGGTACCATTTTCTTCTTGGATTTTTTTTTCTTGTGCAAACTTCATTTGTCTGAACAAATCTTCTTATTTTTAAGCAATAGAGATTTTTATATTGTAAATTATAGTTCTAGATAATTTCTAGCTTCTTATTCAGTAAATTTCTGTTCATTTTGATGTGCTCTCTTGCTCTCTCTCTCTCCTCTCTCCCCCCCACCTCTCTCTCTCTCTCTCTCTCTGATGTATGTGTATGTGCATGTGACTGAGCTCACACATGCCTATGTCAGGGTTGGAGTTGACCCATTCTATTGTTCTCCAACTTCTTCTTTTGAGAGAAGTTCACTTTCTGGACCTGGAGGTAGACTGGCAAGCTATCCAGAATTTGTCATCTCCTGTTCATCTTCCCAGATTGGTCATTATATACTTTAAAAACTCAGGTATGATTCCTTGGAGTATTCTCTAGGAGTAATCCATCTTTTTGAATGTGAGTTGATAAGATAATAAGCAAACCCAACCTTCCCCTTCAGTGTGACTCTGCCAGCCATTATAATGTGGATTGTAGACATGGATGTAGGTAAATGTGTTACCAGTCAAACTGGATTGGATGCAGATGATATATTTTTGACTCAGTGTCACAACATTTTCCAGGCTGACCTTGAACTTGAGATCCTCTTGTCTCTACTTCCCAAAAGGTAGAATTATTAGCTCTTGCCTTGTTTAATTGCTGCTTCAGGCTGCGAAATGTTCTGTTTAGATTTCTTTTGTCAACTTGATGCTAGCTAGGGTCTTCTGGAAAGAAGGAAGAGAGATAATGCTTTCATTAACGCCAGTAAACAAGTCTCTCAGACATTTTCTTGATTAATGACAGATGTATGAGGGCCCAGCTCACTGTGGGTGGTACCACCCTGGGGTGCATGGGATCTTGGGTTGTCTAAGAATGCAGGTTGATCAAGAAAGTAAGTAGTCCCCCTTCAAGGTTTCTGCCTCTGAATTCCTGCCCTGTTTGTGGCCCTGCCTTGGCTTCCCATAATAGACTATATCCCAGGGCATATAAGCCAAATCTACCCAAGTTGTTTTTGTCATAGTCTCTATAGCAGCAGTGGAAACCTTAATGAGACACAAGTCAAGCACTCTTTATCAACTGAACTATATCCATAGCTGGATATTTGACTCAGGGCCTCAGAGCCTGAGTCGACCTGAGCTTTACTTAACTTGATGGGTAGGACTTGACTGCCTCCTGCGCAGTCTAGTATGATGTTTTCTTAGATAATTAGCAGTAAAGTACCCAAAGTGAGAAAGCTTAACAAGGTTTTGTTTTTTGTTTTTTGTTTTTTGTTTTTTTTGAGTCCCAGGAAAGCAGTGTGATATTTGTAGAAATAGAAGTTTTCTGTTTCTACCGTTAATGCCCCAGAGCCTCCACCCTTTAGGAGCATGCGTACTTTATACTAGGGAATTGTGATGGTTAGCTTAAATTAACACAACCTAGAGTCACTTGGGTAGAGAGTAGGGATTATCTACCTTGGGTTGGATTGTGAGCATATGGAAGATTATCTTAAGTTACTGGATGTGGGAAAACTCAGCCTACTGTGGGTGGCTCCATTCCTTAGACAGAGAGTCCTGTAAGGGTGGAGGAAATGAACCACTCACCAGCAAGCAAGGAGGAAAGGATGCACTCATTTTTCTCTGCCCTTGACTGGATGGATGTGCAATGACCAGCTGCTTCAAGTTCTTCCTGCCTTGACTTCTCCCAACTAATGGACTGTATCCTCGAATTGTGAGCTAAAATAAACTTCTCTACCATAAGCTGCCTTTTGTCAGGTTTGTATGTTTCTTTAATCACCGTAATGTAAAAGAAGCTGCAACAGACACAGTGAAATTCATACTGCATTTTTAAAATAAGACATTTACTTTTTGACCTGTGATGAAAACTGACCCTATCATCTTCTTCAGTTTTTACATTTTTAGAAGACCATATGCCTCAAATCCTGCCATCTGGAGCAAAGTAACAATGACAATAAAATTTAAAAATAATATGCTCTTTTTGATAACTTGTAGTATTTTATATTTTTATTTCTCTCTACCTGTTTTGTGGCTTAATATGCAAAACTCTTATGTTTATTTTGTATTTAAATTCCTCCATAAATTATTACTTCTGCTGTCAGGGATGTATCTTGAATTTATATTTTTAAAGATCTAGAATTAAAAAGTATCCCTAAATTAAGACTCTTTAAGGACTCTAAGATACCAAGCATATTGGTTAGTTATGGGGATATTCCCATGGGCTGCTACAGAAGTGGCTCTAGAGAGCATGCAGGGGACTTACTAAAAAAGGCATTTTCCTTGGTTACTTGAGCTGCTAACTTTTTTTTTTTTTCTAGGCTCTCTGAAGCAACCTTGATCTATAGGTGGAACCCTTTAGGCTTTGGGAAAAAGCAAGACTCGCATCTGTCATGTGCTTTCATCCTAAGAGCATACATTCTTAAAGGCTAAGATGCTGCACTTCTCAGCTAGATGGACCCTTGGAAGTTTCCCTTAGTCCTCCCTCATCTACCAGTCCCTCACCCCTAGCTTTTCCTCCTGGCTACATTGAGACATAATTCACAGCCTTTCCAGTTGGTGGGTTTGGCTGTTGTATTGTTGGTGTTGAATAACCTCTTGAGATGTTCTAAACAGAGAGCTAATCAAATACATACAGGTTTGCATTTGCAATAAGTGTTTAGTGGGAGATAGTGTGTCGTTCAGTCTCAGGTGCTAAAATACTTCTTTACATATTTCATATTGGAATGATTTCAAGTTTCTTAACTTTGGGGAATGAGTTAAAATATGTAAATTAGAATGTTGCAAATAGACTCTTAACTATAAATTGGCTTTCATTTTGCTCAGAGTATTGAATTGGGGGGGGATGGGCGGGTGGATATTAGGGTGGATTTTCTGGATATTAGGATATACTCCTAGGTGGCTTTTAAACTTTGCTTAGTGTCTAATCTAGGGTTGCTGTGGTGAAACACCATGACCAAAGCAACATGGGTTTATTCAGTTTACTCCTCCACATTGCTGTTCATCATCAAAGGAAGCCAGGACAGGAACTCAAGCAGGGCAGGAATCTGGAGGCAGGAGCTGATACAGAGGCTGTGGAGAAGTGCTGCTTACTGACTTTCTCCTAGTAGGTTGTTCTGTTTGCTTTCTTACAGAATCTAGGATCACCAGGCTTAGGGATGGCACCACCCACAGTTGGCTGGGTCCCTCTCCCATGACTCACTCATACAGGTTTGCCTACTGAAGCGTTTTCTCAGCTGAGGCTCCCTTTTCTCTGATGACTCTAGCTTGTGTCAAGTTGACAGAAAACTACCCAGCATACTTCCTTAAAATTCAGGTAGAAGATTTTCATCCTGGTTTCTCCCTGAGCCATTTCTCTGGCCCTTAGCCACTCTCCTGCAGAGCTCACCTCTTGGATTGCTTGTGTTGAAAGTCTATCATTCTTCTCAAGGAAATTGGGAAATGCCCCCCAAAGCTTTTCTGGATATCACATAGATGTATTGAAAGAATTCTGAACATTCTATAATTCTTCAAAAAAATCCCAAGCCAAATATAATTTATGACCTTTGGTTTATACTGGGCAACTAAATACTTTTCTATTAACCTAAGAAGTCCTGAAACTGAATTAAGGTAGAAAATTATGGTGGCAATTTACAAAACATACATAGTAACGATAGTCTTGTTACTAAATAGTGTGATTATTTTGAACTCAACACTAAAATAAGTTTTAGGTCCACAATGACAAAATGAGCAAGTTACAGAGGGCTCTTCTTGGATCTTAGAAGGCAAATCTAATGTTCCTTATGATTTATAATACACTAAGTGATTTAGTGATACCCCTGGTCAAAGTTCAAATATAGTATGTGGCTCAGAGAACCTCAGATTCAGATAAGGTGAGTATTAACGTTGTAATTTCCTTCCAACCCCACGATTTCATCTGAACATCCCTCCTAAAATTAGGGTATTATCTTTCAGTGGGTTAGCTGCCTATGAAAACATAATTCCATATGTGTGCAAGTAAATGAATGAAAATTAACACCACTTCTGACATGACCACTGTGTTAAGATGACATAGCATGTCACGGAACATTTACAGATAGCATTCTAGATCATATGGAAATAGAATGGAATGAGCACCATGGGATAATACATCAGGCCTTTAACCATGAGACTCAAGGATGCTGGCATTTGAAGAAGGAGGTAGATCTCTAACTGGAAAACCATACTCCTCTGCAAACGTGCTACCAGAGAGAGAAGACACATGGATTGTTAAGTTCATGTGTTAAGTCCAGGACAGGGCTTGAATGGGGTGCAGTCTTCTCTAGAACATTGAGCCATACTGTGCCAGACTTTGGGGTCATCGCTCTTGAGTGTCAGCATGTTAATGATGCTATCCACACATGAGGCATCTAAGGCTTTAATATGTCAGAATGTCATGTGTCTCTAGACACATGGAATCTCATTTATCTCAGGTAGCAGGGTGGAATTTTAATCACTCTGTGGCCAAACACAGTGTTGAGTTGGTCACCATGTTTATATCTTAGTGGTGAGTACAGCATAGAGATCTGCTGATACTGCCCAGTAGTTAGTTGCAAAAATGATAACAGCAGTGTATAATTTTCCTCTTGAAATTTTTTCTATAGATTTCCACCTTTTAGGGAAAGGGATGCAAGAACCAAAAGTATTCCCACTAAACACATAGTTTGAATGAAGAGAATACATCTAGGATTCCACATGAGGGCAGGGGAGAACTCACAGAGGCAAAGCATTTGGTTCTGTGTTGTATATGTTGAAAGCCACATTTTCCTGTTATCTGTTAAATCTTGGTCCTTCATTTTAACTCAACACTTTAATCTGTCAGGTGTCTTATGTCAGGCATTCTGTCACGGCAAGAAGAGAAGTGTATCATGAAGAGGAAGATTCTGACCGTGGTCTGGAGGGGTTTGATGGTCACCATCACTCTTCAAATCATGTGTATAGTCTTAGTGGATCCTCTTGGAGATGATTATTAAGCTTTCTTGACAGAAGAGACAGCACTCAACATCACGTGAGTCCACCAGTCCAAGGAATAGACTGTTCCTTCTGCCTGGGTGCTGCTGTTCATGTACATCATGTATCCAGTGGCATTTAGAAGTTTAGAGAAACCTTATCTTTCTGCATTTGTGGCTCTTTAATCCCAGGAAGTTGCAGGATCCATGCTAGACTCACACTGCCAGAACATATAGAATACAGCCTTATGATTGTCTCAAAGAAACCCAGCCTTTCACTGTTCAAAAATGGATTTTTCCAGTCCTTAGTGTTTGCTTGTTGCATTAGCAACTCAGAATGATGCATGTTTATACTGTCTGACCTGTTGAGAAGCATTCTGTGGCTCTGTTGCAAATGATAGCACATCACCAGGCTCACCAAGTAGTTATCCAAGATTTCCACAGACTTCTCCGGGGAAGCCATGCACTTGTGAGTGTGAGGATGAAGCTCAGGGCTGGGACCCGGGGCCAGGATGTGGGAGTTTAGAACTGGGGAAACATTCATTTTACAATTAAAACGTAGAGGGAGGTCAGCAGTAGTGCCTCGAACAGTAAATGTCTGCATGCATTAAGTCTCGGGTTTTATATGAATTAAAGTACACAAAACACAAGACAGGTATCAGGCTAGAGGCAAATCTCTAGAATCACAGTGTAGCTTAAAGGACAGTGTTGATCAGAGATTTGCGGATGACTTTAGCACTTGAAAATATCTCCTCTACCTATTATTGATAGGAACCAAATAGGGTTTTTTTTTTTTTTTTTCAGTCAGCAGGGGTCCACCAGTGTTTTAAAGCCAGGGGTGGCTTCTGTCTGAAGTCTCTTTGTACTGGGAATATGTTGATTACCTCTTCCCCCTCCCCTCCCTCCCACCCCACTGGGGATGCAATCCTGAGCCTGGCCACGCCCCAAATTTTTCCTGATTATCACACCTCTTAGTGACTGTGTCTGGGAACTGCTGCTGCTCTTCTTCTGAAGGCAAGTGGCACCGATTGTCACTTGCACACAGCAGCAGGAATCATGAAGCCCTTGAGCCATTCAGTAATACCAGTGGCCTCTTCCATGTAGAGTGGCTACAGCTTCCTTTCTGCAATGGTTTTTCTTTTCTTTTCTTTCTTTCTTTTTTTTTTTTTTTTTTTTTTTTTTTTTTTTTAGCCTGGTAGTTTTCAATTCTTGTTTACTCCCTATGTTTGATTATTGTTTTTTCTACATAGAAAACACTATCCTACCTCACTTCTTTCCTTTAAAACAATTGTGCATCTGGATGGCTTAATTTAAGGAGTACTTTTTGAGTCAATAGAGGCAGCCAGGCAATAGAGAATCTAAGGCATTTGATTGCCAGCTTTAGCTGAACATAAATATAAAAATTTGGTTAACTTATGACTTTATTTTTTATGATTCTGCATATTTTTTGTAAATGATCATTGATTATTAATCAAAAGCTATCTTTAAGACATTTTTAATTTTGTTTATTACTGAAACTAGTATAAATATTTTTTTCTAACTTTCAACTGCTTCCTATTTTAAGTTGTTGCTTCTTTTTCTGGTTGCACTGGGGGTTCGGGAGAGTTGGAGACTGAACCTAGGACCTGGTACACCTTGGTCAACACAGTAAGCCACACCCTCTTAATTTTACAGAAAAGATCTTTAGCATCATGTCATGTCCCTTGTCATAAATAGTTCCTTCATGTACACACACACACACACACACACACACACACACACACACACACACATATATATATATATATATATATATATATATATATATATATATATTTAAATGAGAATACTTAGGAGGAAGGACAAAAAGGAAAACTTACTCAAATGAATTAAATAGCCCGGAAGAGGAAGCGTTCAGAGCTTTGAAAAGTATTTGTTTCTTTAAAATCCTTGTAGCCAAGTCATACTTTTCTTGTCACTTTCTTTTGATCTCAGGTTTTATATGATTTCCCCTCCCTACTCTTCAGGTTTTAAATAACAGGCTTGCAGGATTACAGCGCCCACTTGGCTCAGCCATTTATTGCAGAAGGGGTCCTGTCGGGGGCTGATCTTGAACAAAGCAGTTATAGTCACTACAGGGAAGGAAAGAAAACTCAGGCCCACTCAGATGTCACAGTCCAGTGGGCTGCTAGTGGGTTCCAAACTCCATTGTGTTCTGCCTCCAGCTGTCACCAGCGCTATCTACCTTTCACTAGGGAAAGGGTTCTGATGACAGCTTAACTTGCAGCCTTTGCTGGCCATTTACAGCACCATGGGAGGCCACACAAAAGGGAACCATTTTGTGGAATAAAGACCTCTCCTTGGGCAGCCATTTAGGTAGCTAGACAAAGGAGGAAGGGCCTTACTTGGTAGAGCATCAGGGAGAGAGAGAGAGAGAGAGAGAGAGAGAGAGAGACCGAGACCCATTGAGAGGGACCTGTTGCTGGTTCCTGAAGGACCTGCTGGTATTTTAGGTGGATCTGCAGTGCACCACAGTCCACTGAGCTGAGCAGACCACAGATTGTGTAAGGCTTGACTTGCCACAAACACAAGTCCTGAAGCAAAAGGGTTCAGTCCCCAACTCCCATGGATCCCCAATGCAACCAGGAAAAGAAGCAACAATTGATGAACTTAAAATAGGAAGCAGATGAAAGTTAGAAAAAAATATATTTATACTAGTTTCAGTATTAAACAAAATAAATGAAAGTTAAAATGAAGGATTGAGTCATTTGAAAAAACCCACAAGAAGACCTACAGAGTCAGCTAACCTGTGCCCATGGGGAATCACAGAGACTGAAGCGTCAACCAAAGAGCATGCAGAG
Organism: Mus minutoides; assembly: GCA_902729485.2. Classification (NCBI taxonomy): domain Eukaryota; kingdom Metazoa; phylum Chordata; class Mammalia; order Rodentia; family Muridae; genus Mus; species Mus minutoides. The sequence continues at coordinate 2,366,244 of LR749494.1, read as the reverse complement.
CCTAAACTTGGGCCTCCTACACATTTGTAGCAGATGTGCAGCTTGGTCTTCATGTGGGTCCCCTAACAACTGGAGCAGGGGCTGTCTCTGACTCTGCTGTCTACCATTGGATCCCCTTCCTGTACCTGAACTGCCTGCTGGGCCTCAGTGGGAGAGGAGGTGCTTAGACCTGCTCAAACTAGATGTTCCAGAGTAGGATGGTACACAAGGGGGCTTCCCCTTCTCTGAGGAGAACAGGGTGTGATCAGGGAAGGGATTTGTGAGCTGGAAACTTGGAGGAGAGGACAGACGGAGGGAGGGCTGCTGTTGGGGTGTAATGTGAATAAAAAAAATAAATTATGGGGGAAAATCTGTCTAGTTCAGAGGAGAAATAAGACTTGGGGTTCTGTGCCATTCACCAACTACGATAGCATCTTTGCAAAGACATTTGCAGCACGCACTCTGGGATATAAGTTTCATCCCCACCCCCACCCCCAATAGTAACTAATCTAGTTAATGTATGAGCTTGTAATGCACACAATGCACCTTCCTATTGCTGGGGAAGCAAGAATGCGTAGAATTGTTTATTTGATCTACAATCCAGGTAATCAGTGGAGGGAGGAGCCCTGTTTTCATGACAGAGGAAGAGGGGGACAGCACATTACCTTATCGCCAGCTCTTCGAAACAATTCAGCTTGTGTTTTTAAGGACTAAGAAAGATGGCCAGACATGAAGCGTCCTGACAGAAAAATAATTCTAACCTAAAGATAAAACGATGATTGATGAATTGCATGTCTTAGATCAGATATTGAATTGCAAGAGCTGATTCAAGTTGATGGGAAGTTTGAGAAGATGAAAGCTTTGGGGCTGCTCACAGTGGCCTTTTCTTTTCTTTTCCTCCAAGTGACATCTTCCTTAGCACCTGTCTGCCTGCTGTGTCTGTTTCTGGTCCTCCTCAGGATCCCATCTTAACACTGCGGGTTTGCTATGCTGCAAAGGGTGCCTGTGACTTTGTCCATGATCTCTACTGCTAGTCCATGGTATTTGATGCAGGTGTTAGCATTTGTTAACGCTCGGGAGGCATTTCATAATTTTATGTGTTCTATTTAATTTCAGCTTGATGATAACCAGGAAGTATGGATAAGGAAGCAAGTTAATTTTCTATTTCTTTGTGTGGCTATGCATATGTGTATGTGTGTTCAAATGTGTGCAGGTATCATGTGTGAATGTGTGTGTTCAAGTATGCAAGTGAATATATGTGTAGGTTCATGTGTATGCTGGTCAGTTTGTGTGGGGACTGTGTGTGTGTGGGGGGACTGTGTGTGTGTGTATGGTGTGGTGCAGTGCAGTTATGTTTGTTTGTTCAAGTATAGGTACATGTGTTTGCAGGTACACATGTATGTAGACCTTGAGTATAAAGACTGCAGGGAGCTGGGTGTGGTGGCCCACGCCTTTAATCCCAGCACTTGGGAAGCAGAGGCAGGCAAATTTCTGAGTTCGAGGCCAGCCTGGTCTACACAGTGAGTTCCAGGACAGCCAGGGCTATATACAGAGAAACCCTGTCTTGAAAAACCAAAAGAAAAAAAAAAAGACTGCAGGGTAACTTCAGGTTCATTCCTCATTGTCCAGTGTGTGTGTGTGTGTGTGTGTGTGTGTGTGTGTGTGTGTGTGTGTGTGTTGTATGACTCAGTCTCTTATTCTTTGTGCAAGTTGCCAATATAGCATAGCAGACTGTGCTAGTCAGCAAACCCTGAGATGGTCCACCCGCTCCCGTCTCCCCAGTGCTGGGATCTCAGGAGCACATGACCAGCCTTGGCCTTTACATGGGTGCTAGGGTTTGAATGCGGCTCCTCATGATTGTACAGACAGTGCTTCCCAGGTGATCCTTCTTCCCAGCCCCTTAGGAAGGTTTTATGGGTATTATTTTCATCTTACTCTTTTTACTTATTTATTCATCTAATGTCTATCAGATATCTCCCACATTGCAGATATGATAAGAGACACAAGCACAACAAGAATAAGACAGTGGGTTTATTCTAAAGAATGTAATCTGAGTAGGAGAGAGCTGTGTAGAGAGTCACGCAGAATGTGCCAAGTCATGGGCCCCATAAACAAGCCCGTCTGCATAATTCAAGTCTGATGGGGTGAATTTATTTTGGACATTTGTGGTTTTAGACAATGATAACAGCCTCTTCTTCTACATGTCAACGAGGGCTGGGTTGTGAGAATCTGAGTGAAGGGTAAGGGACAGCAGGTTTTGGTCTGTGACTATCAGATCTAGAGAGAATGCAGGGCAATGGGCTTCACTGAGATGCTCATGGCATGGCTTCCCTCCTGTTGCTAGACTGTCACCCTCATCTGTCATACCATATAGTGCACAAGCCCTTACAACCAACAACCAACTTGAGCTCTCTCCCCAGGTGGCTTCTGTGCACTTGGTGGGGGCAGGGGTCACTAGTTGAGAGCCTTTTTAGGATACTTGGCACATCCAGCCCATTCACACAACAGTGCTATTTTTGAACCTCTCCTCAGCACCTTCCCCTCTCTGATTTGCTGATAATGCACATTCACAGAGCATTTGGGGCCCTGTAGAAGTCCTCATCCGAAACACGTGTCACGATGTATGTATGACTAATGGCCTCGATGCTCCTGTGTTTTCCTTGATGCTTAACCTTCCCCTTTCTGCATAGGCAGTGGATCTCAACCTTCCCAATGCTGAAGCACTTTAATACATACAGTTCCTTATGTTGTGGTGACCGACATACAACCATAAAGTTATTTTGATTTCTGCTTCATAACTGTAATTTTGCTACTGCTATGAATTGTACTGTAAATCTCACTGTTTTCTGGTGGTCGTTGGGGGTCATGACCCACAGTTTGAGGAGCATTGCTAAGGTGTCTTCTAACTGCTCCCATATGCATGTAGTCATTTCCTAACTCTATACCAGCCAAACTCCCAAGACCAACGTTATGATACTTGTCTTAGGGTGCCACTTCCACCTGGACCCTGGGTGCCAGGTGCAGATGCCTGAGTCACAGCTGCTGCCTGTGTCATGGGCTGTTTCTCCTTGTTAAGAGTTCTTCAATGAGATGTCATGTATAGCAATGGTTACTCTTATACACATCAAGAATATGTGTCTCAGGTCTTTCATTTGGTGAACTCTGTGGTTTCAGGCACATGGTTGTCATGAGAAATGCTTTCCCTCTATAGTCTACTTAAATTATCGTCTTCCACCCTTCTTCTGTCTTACTTTGGATGTGTGTGTGTGTGTGTGTGTGTACATGTGGTATGGTGAGTGTGTGTGTGTGTGTTTGCATGTGCATATGTGTGCACATATTTTTCTATCTGCCCTTCTGTCCTTTATTTCCACAAGGTCAGTTTACATGTGGTATGACATGTGTGTATTTGTGTGTGTGTGTGTGTGTGTGTGTGTGTGTGTGTGTGTGCATACTCATGTGTGATGCATGTGTGTGCACATATTTTACCATCTGTCCATGAGGTCAGTTTTATCTGTTTGAGTATCCTCTCTATACCTCTATCTATAGTTCCTAAGAGTGCCTGAAGTATTAAAGTATTCTCCTGCCCACTCCAACATCCCTTTTCCTAACTGTGCATCCTCTCAATCTACTGCTCTGTTTGTTGAGAATACATTTGAGGCTCTGACCACATGTACTACCTTGCCTCTACCAAATCCATTCCATTTTAAATGATTTTCCTTCTAGATCTTTCCATTTCTCTTCTAAGGGCACCTGAAGAGTTCACCAAGACCACTAGCTATCAAATGCCACTGCAATTCTTATCTTTCTTCTCAGTTGGCACCTACTTAACACCTTCCATAGTTTAAGGGTTTCTTTCTGTCTTTCTTCATTGGCTGTGTATTTCATCTGGCTCTTGGCTTTCCTCTGCCCTTACAGGCCATCTTCTTTATCCTCTGTTGAATTCCCTGCACCTTCAGAACTCCCAATGCTCATAAGATACAAATTGAGTGTTAGGCCTTTGGTCTTATTTATCCACCCATGCAATCAGTGATCTTGGTTAATATTATATCTTTAAATACATTCTCTACTTTGAAGAAACTCAGCAGCAGCCAATGACATTCCTGGATTCCGGATTTGTGGATCTAGGCACCTGCTTGGCCTCTCCATTTGATGAAAGCCCTCCTAAGTCACATGTAAACTGACCTTCAGCATTTTCCCAAACACAAGACACCCTTCCCAGGTGTGATTCATCTCAGTTCATGGTGCCACTGTGTACCCAGGTGTTTGGCCATAAAACCTTGTGTTCATTCTTTCTCCTCTCTGTCTACCCCCACACCAGCAAATCCAGTTGATTCTACTTTTAAATGACTTCTTCCCAACATGTACAAATGTGACACTAAGGTTAGGTACTGTCATTGTTTGATGTGGACACAGTAACAAGCTCTTTTTCACACAGCATGGTGGGCCAAGTGAGGCTTTTAGAGTGGACATATGCGAAAGTCTGCTATTCTGCTGTTTGCTGCTGATGCTCATCTTGGTTGGCTATGTGCCAAAGCCCTTTCTGTGGTCTACAAAGCCCTCTGGAAGGATACTGCTGCATCTCTATTCCATTTCCTTTCACTCCTCTCAGTGTCCCCAGACTCTTCCCCTTGCTGGGCACTGTGTGATTGTGCTTTCCAGCTGGGATGTTTTACACACACTCATAACTTTGCACAGATCATAGTTACTGTCAGTAGAGAAGTCAACTCTGGCTACCCTATAACATGCCCCTTTGTTTTTCTTGATGTGTTCACCTTATGTTGCTTTTATTCTTGAATCCGTTTCATAACCATGTTTTCTCACTGTCAATACCTTCCCCAAGTGTAAACTCCTTGCCTGCAAGAACTTGCTTTGTCTTGTGTTTAGTAAATGAATTTAATCCTTTCAACTATAGGAAGGATGAGGGAACAACTATTTATCATCTTTTTATATTCTGGGCACCATTTCTTGGGTGCTTTGTACAAATTATTTCATGATTAATGTAGTTCCTTAAAGCAATCCTCTACAACAGAGTTTCATTTATTTTTGTACATTAGAAGAAAGAAAGAAAGAAAGAAAGAAAGAAAGAAAAGAAAAGAAAGAAAGACAGCCCTCGTGACCACATATGGAAATAGGAGGCACTGGGATTTGAACCCTGGGTGTGGTTCCGTCAAGAATAATGCCCTTTTCACTTAATGGGTGTTGCTATGAGCTGCTAACTTATAACTGAGGATAAGTCACTACAAAGGATTATTATGGAACGACTTTCTGCCTGACAGTGAAAGCACTGAGGTAGAGTGGACGACTCATTGCCCGGGACTTCCCTAATGGATCCCCACCACTAGAGGGGGGACAAGGGCTGGAAATCCAGCCCCCTGATTTGGCCCCAGGAACTTCCTTGTACCCAGTTACAAGATTTCAGTGGCATGGAATCTTTTTCCTTCTCATACTCTCCTGTGTGAGTAAGTCTCTTATGTTTCTGTCCATTTGGTTTGAGCCTTGTTAACTGGCCGATATTCCTTGTGTATCTCAAGGCAAAATTTTAAAAAATCCAATTCTAAAACTTAAACCCTGAGTTTTCCTTGTGGTACAAGTTACCCTTTAGCTGATATCTGCAGTGTCAGTAAACACCCAAGAAAAACAGCCGAGTAGAAACATGCTGCTTTCCTGGGTCTGGATGCTACACCATTGCCCCATCTTGATTCTTAGCATGGATAGATTATGGTTGGGTATAAACTCCTAGCTCACTGAGGATTTCCAGGCCAAAGAAAAGCCCTCATCAGTAATGTTTACTGTTTGTAAGAAAAGATAATCAATTCGAGAGACAATGAAACTGCAGGAGTTTTAATGTCTACTACACTGGATGGTTGTTAACATTTTAATTAAATAATTAGATTTATTGTTAGCAAGAGAGGTTCATAATTTTATCAGCAACAGAAATGCATGGAATGTTGGGATGGAAAACTTCTATTTGGTTATATTTTCCCAAAGCAAATCTATAAATGCATAGACAGAGGCTGTGCCTGTGCACAGAGCATAGATGGAGGTTAGCGCAGAGCTGTGGATGCTGATAGAGTCTGTGCCCATGAAAATGGCTGTGGATGCATAGGTAGAGGCTATGCCCATGCACAGAGCTATGGATGAATAGATAGAAATTATGGCCACACACAGAACTGCAGGTGCATAGATAGATGTTATGCCCCTGCACAGAGCTATTGAAGCACAGGTAGAGGCTATGACCATGCACTGAGCTACGGATGCATAGGTAATGTCATCCCTGTTCACAGAGCTATGGATGAATAGATGGATGTTATGTTCATGTGTGGATGGCAGTGAGAAGACCAACATCAGAACATGCCCTGGAGAGAAATGCACACGCCCTTATATCAATCATATTACATCAAGCTCTTTGCTGGTTACCCTCTTACAGTAGGATACTATGTATTTGTCTAGATTACTGTTATATTACTTGCTGCATTCTGGAACTTTGTCCTTGCTTCATACAATCTAAGAGGAATATGTTCACTGAAGGTCACTGTCTTGTGCACACAAGAAAGGATGGTGTTCTCAAAAGTTAAATTGCCTTATCTTGAAAGAATGAGTTTCAGATGCATAGATTCAGATCTTTTAAAAAAAAATGCCTCTAAAATTAACCTCTCCACATCCTCTTGTAGAACAGTCAGTCTCTACTTAGGCAATGAAGTCTTTTCAGTATCTTTCCTTAAAATGGGCCCTTATTAGCATTCTTCATTAAAATGAAGGCTTCTCAGAAGCCTCACTCAAAATCCTGGGTTAATTAGTACACTGTAGTTTTTCTTTTGGAATTTTAATATGGACTGCATCATGTGACTGGGAGATGGGGCTTAGAGTTTGCCGGCACTTACTTTTGATGTACTCTGTCAGTGCTTGGAGGGGAGGAGGATGGCGTCCAATATTATAAAATACACAGATATCAATAGCCATGCCACCCTAAACATATGATCACCTCTAAAATATAAGTATAGCTAAACTAATGTGTATTCTATGCACATATATTCATTCTTATGTGCCCTGTGTGTATGTCCCATTTGTCCTATGTAGATACTAAATATTTAAAGGTACTATGAATAAAAAATATGTTTAATTTGTATGGAAACAGATAGTAGTTTGTAGATTAGGCATTGCCAGAATAGACTCTAAATGCTCAACCTATTTGGAATTTCTTTTGCTATCTTAATACTTTATTTGAAGATTGATGTAGCTTAGTTGGTGGAGAGCTTGGCTAGCATTCAGAACGCTCTGGATTCAACCTGCAAACCATATAAACAGGATGGTAGCTGGTTCAGGCTGGTAATTCTAGAACTTGGTAGGTAGAAGCCAGAGAATTAGAAGTTCAAGGTCATCCTGGGGCTACAATGTATTAGGCAAGCCTGGGCTACAGGTCACATCTATCTCACTGTCCTGTAGCCACATGCACCCCTCCCGTTTGTCCTACAAATGTAGAAATCTGCTCTTTCCTATCTCAAAAACTGAAGGTTATGCTTGTGCTCTCCTGGGATGGAGATATTATTGGTGGCGAAACTACTCTGCTTGTCTCTGTGTGGATGTAGATCTTTTATGCGTGAATAGAAACACATTTTCTGCAGTCACCTCTTTGATCTACTTGTAGGTGTGAGAGGGTCAGATAACTTTCTCAGACTCAGCACATTTATAAAGATGAGTGTAATAGATGTCTTGATAAATGGGCCAATCTTCAGTGCCAAGTAGGAGATGCAGGCCACAGAGGTGGCTACTTATTCATGCTGCCTTTAGTTGAAAGGTAGAAATAGATGTATTTTCTGCTCCCCTTCTCCTCTGAGTGGGTAGGGGCTCCCTCGGGTATCCCCCCTATCTTGGCACTTCAAATCTTTGCGAGGCTAGATGCTTCCTTTCCCACGGAGGCCAGACAAGGCAGCCTAGCTAGTAGATCACATCCCACATACAGGCAACCGCTTTTGGGATAGCCCCTGTCCCAGCTGTTCAGAACCCACATGAAGGCCAAGCTGTACATCTTCTATGTATGAGTGAGGAGACCTAGGTTGAGCCCGTGTATGCTCTTTTGGTTGGTGGTTCAGACTCTGAGAGACCCAAGTGTCCAGGTTAGTTGACTCTGTTAGTCTTCCTATTCTATTATAGTAGAATACTATTGAAAACTTACTGCTTTCCATAAAAATCAAATCAAATGCTCGTCTATGAGGTACTTTCAGCTAATGGACATATATTATCTAACCTATTTAATCTCCTGTGTGTGTATGTGTGCCTGTGTGTGCATGCTCACATCTTGTGTGTATGTATGTATGCATGTGTGTACGTGTGTTTGCATGTGAGAATGTTTGAGTGCATGTGCATATATGAGCATGTATGTATGGAGGCCTGAGGTTGACATGGGTATGTCTTCCTCTATTGCTCTCCATTATATATATTGAGGCAGGGTCTCTTGTGGAACCAGGAGTTTGCTCTCTTGGCTAGCCTTTTTAGCTAGTTTGCTTCCAAAGATCCCTTATTTCTGTCTCAGCATGGCACTACAGGTGCATTGTATCCCCAGCCAGCTTTTGCTTGGGTTCTGGGGCTCCGACTCTAATCTATTCTTGCACAGTGAAGGAATTACTCACTAAGCTGTCTCCCTGCCCCCCTTTATCTTTCACTCACCCTAATTTCCATGTTGCCACAGCTGTTAAACTATTTCAGAAATGTAAGCTAGTTTCAAGAATTTATAAGAAGAAATGAATTTCCTTTGGCTCAAGGTTTCTGAGACCCTTTCTTCTATTTAGGTGTCTATCAGGATGTATAGTTTGTTATGTTTCAGATAGCTTCATGATCATCTCTTCAATTTTTTGTCATATAGTTTGGAATATTAGATAAGACACATTTAGTTCACTGACAGACAGCTGCACAGTCTGGGCAGCTGAACAGTGCCATACAACTTCACACTGCCATACAGCTGTACAGTGCCATACAGCTTCACACTGCCATACAGCTGTACAATGCCTGACAGCTGCACAGTGCCAGACAGCTACACATGCATCCTATTTCTCAGTCATGCAGGTCTGCTCTTTTGCACTTCAGGACCCTGTCTCCCCATTCGCTATCAGTGTTCTGTAGATCTCTGTCCCCTGTTCCTTATTTTCCTGGTGTCTCACCACATAGTACTCTCAGTTCTTTGCCACCATTATCTTCTCAGTTCCTTCACCACAAAGGTCATTCCCTGTGATGACCCCTGGAACAGGGTGTGAAAGGATGCTCAAATGGAGGAGGTGATAGCTCCTGCAGAGCCTGGCCTGTGAGAAGCTGACCTGTGCTGCAGCTGGAAGACAGGCAGCGTAGCTTGCAGGGCTTAGCAGTCTGTTAGCTGTTTTCCTGTTGCTGTGATGAACACATGACCAAAAGTGACTTACCGAAGGAAGGGTTTCTTTTGACTTACAGTTCCAGAAGTGTTGAGGCCATAAAGGCTGAGAAAGCCTGGCATGGTGCAGCAGCAGCAGGGTGTCTGCTCATTTCTTCCACACACAAGAAGCAGACAGAGAGAAAACAGGAAGTGAGGCCAGGCTACAAAGCCTTAAACCCACCCCCCAGTGACATATTTCTTCCAGCAAAAAAACTCTTAAAGACTTTATAATATCTCCAAACATGAGCCTAAAGGGGGCATTTCACATTCAAAATACTGAAGATAATTAGGAGGAAATTCTAAAGACAAGTCCTAAGTGTCTAGTATTGATTATTGCTTAATTGATAGCGTCACTTGTTGAGATATGGAAAGTGGGCGAATGGAAATACTTTGAGGAACAGCAGAAAGATCTAGGCATTGGGCATATTAAATTCCAAAGAAAATACAGATCCCTACCAGGTGAGGTGGCACATGTCTGCCATCTCAGCACTCAGAGGTAGAGGCAGGGGGATCAAGAGTTCAAGGCAAGCCTCAGCCTACACAGCAAGTTTGAGGCTAGCCTGGATTCTGTGTGATTCTTAAAAAGAACTAAAATGGGGGCTGGTGAGATGGCTCAGCGGGTAAGAGCACCCGACTGCTCTTCTGAAGGTGATAAGTTCAAATCCCATGGTGGCTCACAACCACCCGTAAGGAGAGCTGGCTCCCTCTTCTGGAGTGTCTGAGGACAGCTACAGTGTACTTACATTAAAAAAAAAAAAAAGAACTAAAATGATACAATTTGTGGGTGCCGATAAGATGGTATATCGGAGCCTTCTTTCCTGTCTCTGTGTTCCTCTGATGTTCGTAAAAAAGCACACAAGCCTTTTCTGTTGACGTCTCAGCCTTTAGGTTTGCTAAGTTTTTGATGGCAGAAAGCCAAGCCCTGAGCCCGTCTTCTCTCTGGAGATTGTTGATGGCTCGTGAGGAAACCATCAAGGTTTCAATGAGGTAGCTGGTAGAAAGTGCCTGCCTGGACATTATTGGTGCAGTAAATTTCTCAGCCCTGATGAATGCCCTAATTTAGGAAGAAAATGCAAAGTTCTTTTCTGATAAAAGTATGTGCTTTAAAGACAGCGTAGAAAAGCCCTGTTAGCATGTTGTGTATATTCAGACATAGTTCGGTCTTCAGATTTCTGGCTGGCTGCTGGCCATCTCTGGCTGGTGGAAAGAAAGTAAGAGGTCTGGCGTCTCCATCGAGCTTGAAAATTGGGTGTTCCTGTCTACCTTCCCCTTGGCTGACATTACCCAGGTCCAGGGTGACTGTAGACCTTATAGCCTGTAATCCTTTACATGCCATCTTGTATATAAACTTTCATACATGAATCACCAGTATAGAGCGGGAGATTACTTCTGGCAGCTTGTTTTCTGTGAGATCAAAAACATTGTGGTTAACTTGTTATGATCTATTGTTGTTTAGGAAGAGAGAACTTCAATGGAAGAATTGCCTTAACCCCTTCGTTTTGTGGGCATATCTGTGCACCATTGTCTTGAGCGTTATAGAATGGCCAGGCCCACTATGGGCATAACTGTCCCTAGGCAGGTGGTCTTGAACTGTGTAAGAAAGTTAGTTGAACACAAGTGTCTGAGTGAGTCAGCAAGCAGCTTTCCTTCAGGTTTCTATTCTAGGGTAGGCCTTGAGTTCCTACCCTGCCTTTCCTGGAAGATGGATCATGGGTAGTATAAGCCAAATAAACTCTTCCCCAACTTGCTTGGTCAGAGTGTTTTTATCCCAGCAACAGAATGAAGTCAGAATACCTTGAGTCAGACCACATCATACCCAGAAAGGAAAGCAAGTAACCCTATAGTCCCTTCTATAGAAAACAAAGGCAGACGTGGATGTTAGTGTAAAGTGTCAAAGGCACACTGAATTACTCCCCTTGAAATTGCACAGGGGAGGATCTCTCTCCTCATTCCTCTTTCTCTCAGAACCATACAATGTGAACACTGGAAGGAAGAGACATTGGAGGCCCTTGAGCTCATCTGCTGGTGGAAAACTGAAACTAGGCAGTCATACCCGTAGTCTAAACAGGGTGATAGCACTCACTGCCAATAAAAAGGACTGAAGAAGGCCAGATACAGTGGCACACCCATCTTAGCACTTGGTAGGTGGAGACAGAGGATCAAGGTCATCTGGATACTCGGGCTACAGAAGAATCGGTCTAGAAACAAACACCCACAAGAACATTAAAAGTCCAGATTGCCCCTAAGGTTTCTGCAGTGTGGCTCACCTGTGAATACCGGTCACCGTCAAGCCGCAGGCACACACGCCATGAGGAGTCAAGTCACGTCCTGTCAGAGGCAGCTCCCCAAAGATCTGTTTTCCAGATCTCATATGGTCAGCAGAGTGTGGTGGGGTCTCTGTTGGTTAGTGCACAGAAAACATGCAAAAATCAACCACAGGGAACTGGCCAGCATGGATGAAGGGAATCCGGGGATGGGGGTACCACTAGAGGAAAAAAATTCTAGTTGAGCAAAAAAGTTAAAGGAAGAAAAGTGGACTGGGGACCCTGACCACTCTGGAAAGACTCCACACACAGCCAGAAGAACAGTGCAGATCGCTTTCTTATAAATGAGGATAGCCAGTGTCCAGGAAGGCAGAGGTATGTCCTGTCTTGAAAGCGCACAGAAAATTCTGGAAGCCGACTCCAACAGAGAAGGAGTTTGTCTTCTCAACACAGCCTGCAGTTGATGCTTGTAGCTCCTGGGAAGTTCAGTGGTGGGCGGGTGAGCTCCACACAACTGTTCTTGACCAGTGTTTTACAAGGAAATGAAGTTCCCCAAACTCTCCGTATTTCTAATCCTTTAAATTACAGTATACTAAATTGATTTTATCCCCATTGTTTCAACCTTCAGTACATTTATAAATCTTATAGTAAGAGTTTTTAATCTTTGGCCAAAAATTTTAAGCACCACAGAACAATTGTAAACAATAATAATTTTCTCAAGGAGTGTCAGAAAAAAAAAACTTTACTAATACATAAACTGAGGACTGTAATTTCAACAAAATACCAACCATAACTCCCCCCCTTTCTTTCTTACAGTTCTTTGCACTCTTGTGTTATCTGTTTCTCTCTTAGTTGAGGTAGTTGAAGTTAACATTTAGTTTGGCCACATGCCAGAGCATCCTGATGCAATGAGAAAATAAGTGAGAAGACATGTCAGGCAGGTATGGAGGAGCTGAAGACAGAACAGGCATCCAGGCAGGATCTCTGCAAACCCTGGTCTCTTTGTTCCTCCTCTGCTACTGACCTGGCTGGAGCCCTGTGCCCGTGGATGGTGATAACCCTCATTAGGTTATCCTGTGCTCTTCATTGACTACACAGACTGACCTAGTGATACATAGCTTCTTACAATGCACATAGAGTCTGTGTTGACCTCAAGGCTTTTCATGATCCAGCTATGTTGCTGGCTCCCTTATGGAATAACATACCATTCCCCACCGGTTCAGTCCACTCTAGCCAAAAGGTTCTTCACTCCTGTGTTCTTCCTCCCCCTCCCTTTCCCCTTCCTTTCTTTCCCTTCTCCCCCTTTTCTCTTTCTCCTCCTCTTGTCTCTCCCCCACTTTCTTTCTATTCCATTCCCTCCCCCTCTGCTCCTCTATACATTTTTTACTTTTTTCTTTGTGCTAGGGCTTAAATTAGGGGTCTTAAGCATGCTAGGCCTGTAGTGCACCCCTGAGCTATGCCCTAAGTCAGTGCTTTTCTGGGTGTTGCCAAAACCCTGTTGTCTGGCTTGAACACCTCTTACCAACCCTCTCCTCCAGAGTTTCACAGTCTTCAGGGTCATTATCCTTTCTTCCAGGTCTTTCCTCTGAAGTCACCCCCAGCGAGTCCCTGACAGTCCCTGCCAGCTCTGTAGCACTTCCTGTCCCCCTTAGACTCTTCCTTTTTTCCTTATAGAACTTCTAACATCTTCTAACATGATTATACATTTATTGTGTTTCTGTTATTGGATCTCTTCCCTTGCCAGCACGTAAGCCTAATGAGTTTGGGGATCTTTGGTGTACCAGGCAATTTATCTCAAGCACTTAGAACAGTTCTTAGCATATATTTATGTCCCAACCAAGTATCTGTTAAATGATGAATGAACATTTGAAAGAGGTTGTTGATGTCATTTGAGAATTCTTTTATGGTTGTTGTTTCAGTAGACTTGGCATTCTTTGTTAAAGAAACCATATCCTATTAACTTGTCATATGTTTGCCTGCAATAGAGGACTTTAGCTTTTCTCTCCATAAAAATCACACCTCCATTTTAGCAAGTTAAAATTTAATTAATTAATTAATTACCTTATTATTTATTTGCTTATTTTATTTATTGATGGTAGAATGCAGGGCGGAGGTAGGGTGGGAAAGGGTGGGCAGGGGTGCTCATAGGCCATGGTACACTTGAAGGTCAGAGACCATCTTCCGGAATCTATTACCCTCTTCCACAAATCGGTTCCAGAGATTGAACTCAGGTTATGTGTGAGTTTTGGTGGCAAGCAGTATTACTAAGCCATCTTACTGGTGCTATTCTGATAAGTTTTTTTGTTTGTTTGTTTTTTGTTTTTTTTGAGACAGGGTTTCTCTGTATAGCCCCGGCTGTCCTGGAACTCACTTTGTAGACCAGGACCAGGCTGGCCTTGAACTCTCTGCCTGCCTCTGCCTCCTGAGTGCTGGGATTAAAGGCATGAACGCCCGGCTTTTTTTTTTTTTTTTTTTTTTTTTTTTGGTCTGATAAGTTTTAAAGTCCCAAGGTGTGCATGGGAGAATTGAACAGAGGGGATCCAACTCTGTATTTTTTGAGCCATAAATACATGTTGTGGCTTAAAGTGAACTATGACATGATTGTTTTAGGTTTTAACTACAACAGTACATATTTCATCTTTCCCTCCTTATTTTATGTGTATGAGTATTTTGCCTGCCTATATGTCTGTGCACCATTTGAGTTCCTGGTGCCTATGAAGGCCAGAAGAGGGCATTTGAGCCCCTGAGGCTGTAGTTTACAGATGGTTGTGAACCCACCATATTGTTGCAGGGAATTGAACTTAGGTCCTTTGACCTAAGCGATAAGCCATTTCTTTAGCACCTAAAGCATATATCTCCACAGAGCACCTGGTTTCTATTTATCTCCTGGACAGATAGCTACAAGTTAAGAAACATAGTGTGAACACACATGCATGAGTGTACTCATCCCTGTCATCTCTTGGTCATACTCTCTGTCTCTGTCTGTCTATCTGTCTCTCTTTCCGTGTGCCTGTATATGTGTGGTGTGGTATGTGTACATGTGTGTGGAGACCAGAGGTTGACATTGGGACATTTGTCTATGTCTACTTTATTTTTGAGACAGGGTGTCTCATATAACCCAGAGCTCACTGATTTCACTGGCCTGGATGACCATGAAGCTCTAGGGACTCATCTATGTGCAGCCCTCTCAACCAACACCCCAGTGCTAGGAAAACGGGTGCATCTGAGCCTAGCATTTTATTAGGGTTATGGGGATTTGAACTTGGGTCTTCATGCTTTCATAGCAAGTGCTTACTAACTGAGCTATCTCTTTCGCCATAAGGTAAAGTTTTTAGTTAACTGGCCCTGGAAAGATCCTCATGAAGTAATGCAGAAACAAGACTTCTAACCAAAAGCCTAAGCCTGGATTAAACCAAGACAAACTTATGTAAAGCACTTGCCATGAAGAGTGTCTTTGAGTCTTCCAGTATTATTAAGGATATCTATTGAGCTTTCAAGATTATGCTGTAAGGGGCTGGAGAGATGGCTTAGTAGCTAAGAGCACTTGCACCTCAGGCAGAGGTCCTTGGGTTCAGTTCCCAGCATCCACGTGGTGACTCACAACCATTTTAACTTCAGTTACAGTTGATCTCACCGCCTCTTCCAGCCTTCAAGGGTGCTAATCACTCACATAATACACATAGATACACACAGACAAAACAAGTATACAAATAAAATAATATCAACCTTTTTTTAAAGAGTACACCTCTCTGGTTGGAGAGATGGCTCATAGGTTAAGACCTTTTGCTGCTCCTGTAGAGGACCTGAGTTCAGTTCCAAACACCCATATTAGGCAGCTCACAGCTGCCCATAGTTCTCCCTCTCTCAGATCTGTCCCCTCCTCTGGCCTCCCTGGGCACTATATTAATGCATGTGTGTGTGTGTGTGTGTGTGTGTGTGTGTGTGTGTGTGTATACATATATATAATGTACCCTCCAGTAAAAAGATTTTTAATATTAATTTAAGTATTCTATAATTGACTCATGTAGAGTATATATGAAAGGTAATTGTAATCAAAGTTTTATTGTATTTATGTGAGAATAGGAAAGTTAGGGACTACATGGGATTTTCAAGTGATTGGTTGAGTTTATGCTGGTGCTGTGGATGTGTATATTACTGCATCTTTAATATACAGGCACTGAAATTTTCCGCTGGTGTAGCCCTGTTTCCTGGCCTCACCTAAATGGGTGGTTCTCAACCTTCCTAATGCTGCAACCACTTAGCACAGGTCCTCATATTGTGGTGACTCTCAACCATACAATTATTTTGTTGCTACTTGATAGCTGTAATTTTGTTAGTGCTATGAATATAAATATTTGATATGCAAGGTATGTGATACTCAACCCCACCGGGATTGAGACTCACAGGTTGAGAATCACTGCTCTAACTCATGAAATCACTTACTGGGGTCATTGACTGCTCCGTTTAATTGAATATTAAATAGGCTCTCACCTTGACCATCTTAGTAGGTGATTCCATTTGTGGGCACAACGGCACACATTTGTGGACAAGCAGAGATGGTCTAGGGCTCACAGTCACTTGTCTAGGACATATTATATTCACTGAGCATGGTAGTAGACCTAGGGATAGACCCAAAAAGCATGTAAGGCCTTGTTCTTGTTCTCATGTTCCTACCATGGCACACATGCCAACAGGCAGTATGTGGCCTGAGTGGCTGGAAAGAGCTGGGTCTTAGCCACAAGATGCTTATCATTGTTATGGTTTATGAATTCTTCTTCTGGTTTATTCAACAGCAGCAGGGAGATGAATATGAAAGTATGAGGAAAGATGAATAAAATATTTAGTCTTAGGTTTGAATTCTTCACAAGTTTTACCATGCTAGTGTTCCTACTTACACATAGCAGAAGTCCCTATAAAGGTTAACTTAAAGGAGGATTCTGGGTGTTATGGGCCTCTGTACAGGGCTAGCATACTGTAGAAGGAGTGTTCTCTCTGTGTGCCCCATGCATGTGAGGGCCACATTCAACGTAGATTTGGTCAAAATTGCTAAATCCTGCTAAGCATTGTGGTTCACACCTGTAATTCCAGAATTTAGGAAGACAGAGCTGAAAGGATGTGAATTTGAGGGTGACCTGGGCTACATGGTAAGCCCTCTAGAGCTCACCCTCCCATCTCTCCTCCCGTTCCTCCTCCTCATCTCTCCTCTGCATCTGATTCTAGATTCTCTGCTTCCAAAATTAGCCCTTCACTTTCTGGCAACTTGTATTTCTAGTCTCCAGGACACTTAGCATTTCCTGACCCTTCAAAGGTGTCCTCATATCTCATGATTCGGGGACCATCCAGTGTGTGTTCTGCTCCAGCATAAGGTCCCTAGGCATTCCTCGATATCCTCTTACTGTCTTTCTTTGTCAAGCTGTGTTTGTGCTAAAGCAGGATTCCTTCAGCACTGAGAGAGACTTCATGCTGAGCTTGGCTCTTGGATTGTAGTCTCTTCTGTGAGCTGAGTGAAAGGGTGTAACTCACCCATTAGACATTTTTGGCTTTATTTTTTATTTCATTTGTCATTCTTATGAATGCATTCATGGATTCATGTTCACTGGCTCCCTCTTCATTCCTGACACTATGGTTTGGGAGCTATATATCTAAACAAAAACAGTCTCAATTTAATAACTGGATATTGATAGCTACAGAAACAAGTGTGTAACAACCAAAGAAGCCAATGGGAAGAATACAGTGACTTGGGGCATAAAACACCAAGAATGAACCACCTGGTGGCAGGGGAGGCTTGTGACTGTAACCAGTGCCTGAATTGAATCTTGAAAGATGAGCAGATGTTAGCTGGAAGAGTGACAAAGAGACAAACTATTGAAAAGGACTCTGGGAGCATCAGAAGACTGGAAGTTGGTAGTAGGTGGTTCCCTGATGCCAAACTGTTAGATATAAGGTCTTAAAAGCTAATGGATATTTGGGCCTTTATTTTTATAGAACTGGAGAACCATTCAAGGTTATTCTTTAATGCCAGTCTTATTCAATGTTTCTCCTCTCCTCCTTCCCTTCTCTGTTCATATTCTCTCTCTCTCTCTCTCTCTCTCTCTCTCTGTCTCTCTCTGTCTCTCTCTGTCTCTCTCTGTCTCTCTCTGTTTTTGTTCTTTGGAGACTGGGTCTCATGTAACTCAGGCTGGTCTTGGGGATGTCTTTGAGCCCTTGATCTTCCTGCCTCTACTTCCCAAATCCTGGGAAGTGTGCCAGTTTATGTGGTACTGGGGATCAAATCTTCACACTAGGCAAGCACTCTATCAAGACATGTGAATTGAACTTTCTGGGTATTTAAGCAGCTAGAACCATTTTGCATTCCTAAAGAACTGAACATGTGTCATTCCTTGGAGAGTGGGCTTTCTTCCTAACTTCTTTGACCATTATCATAACAGGAATTAGACATGACTAGTCAATGAATACATTTGCCACATTTACTGCCTTAGAAAAAGTGATCTTGAAAAATATTTTTTCTGGGGAGAGGGGGTGTTGTAATTTGAAATTTCTACTTTCTTATGTTTAAAACTGTATCAAAGCATTCCAAGACAATGTTATTTAGGTGTCAATTGGATATCACACACAAAACAAAGTATATTTTTCTTAAACAAGCAAGGAAGCAAGCAAGCAAGCAAGCAAGCAAGCAAGCAAAAAAAACCTTCTACCAATGGAGCTAAATTCCAAGCCAAATTGGCCTCAAACTCACGAGTCTCCTGCTTCTACCTGAAATCGCAGACTTTGTTCCACTACACCCAGCTTCATGACATTTTTCTAAATTATTGAAAGTGTTTTTACTGTTCTATTCAGCATTTGCCTAAAGTAAATTTATTGTTTGAAGCTTGTTTTACAAAATAGAGAATGATAGATTCAAGCCTTTCTAGAAGCAGTAAGGGGAATTTGACATTGCTAGTCATTTGTGCTTCATTGACAGCTAGTTTTTTAAATAAAAAGAAATAATGAAGTGAGAACTGCATTGAATCGATCCATTTTGTAGTGATTTGGTTATGGAATATGATTTATTGTGAAGTGAGCATGAGAGGGTTGCTCTAGCATCAGAGCATCAGGGCATCAGGGCAGATATCCCATGATTTGTAGCCAGGGAACTATTTCCATCCAACTGCCTGTCTTCTGATGCTCCCGTAGGTCTTCTCAAAACGCTGCTCTCTTTGTCCTCCCTCCAAATAACACTTGCCCATCTTTCAATTTAAATTCAGCCATTAGATATAGGTTTTTTTTTTTAAGGTGGAAGGGGCTTAGCTAAATAAAAGGTTGCCAGCAGGCATGATATGACCTCAGTAGATCGTAAAAAAGTATGAAATGATCAAATATAAAAACTAATATTTAAGGTGCTTTTAGCTCCTTAGGAGCTCCTTTAGCTCCTTAGGAGGCATGATGGCCACTTGATGTGCACGACCAGGTTCAGAAGTAAGAACTGTGAATTTGAGGTTTAGCGTCAGGAGACAAGCCTCAAGGGCTAGCTTGGAAGAGACCTCGTGACTCATTCAGACCCATGTGAATTCTTCCCTTGTGTCTTTGCTGTGTCCGCATCCTGGATCTCATCCGTGTTAGGCAACGCTTGTCTTCAGCATTGGGGATAGAAACTAGGTTTTATAGACATGAATATTCAAATTAGGTCATCATACACATATCATACACATATTAAACAAAACCAAAGTTGAAGCCATGGGTTGCAATCATCAGAAAAGCACAGATCTTCTCTACAAGCACTTCGGCAAAGCCTGCAGGCTCTTCTACCTCGGGAGAAAGCGTCTGTAGGGAGATGAGTGACGGGCTAATAAAAGGGAGCTGGCAGGTGGCTTCTGTTCTGCTGTTTGGTCCGTCAACTATTTGGCATATATTACTTTCTGTCAAAAGTGGGAACCCGTCACTTTCAAGGCTGTAAAATAGAGATTGTTCTCATGTATACTAGAGAAAGCGTTGTGGGTCTATCAGGTTAGGCTCTGTCATGTCAAGCCAAATCATGGCTGGCAGAGCTGGCTATAGCCTGTCTCCTAGGTAGTGTAGTTGAGCTTCTTTGGACATTAGTGTTACATGGATTCTGGGTTACTCTGTCACCCCAATTTAAGGTGTGACATAGAGGGAAATTGCACATAGAAGCCAGTTACATAAGTTCAATGGTGTTCCCGAGTGGGAACTGTTCATCTTCATTTCTTTCCTTACACCCTTAGTGTTCACACCACATTGGTGGACATTCCAGATGATTTCTACATTTCTGATTTCTTTTCTAGTATACCGGCTTTAACTTGCTATATAGCCTAGGGGGATCTTCAACGTATGACTCTTCTTCCTGCATCTCCCCAGGGCTGAGATTACAGTTGTGTGCCACCACCTACAGGGATTGATGCATGGCTTGGAGCATGCCTGGCAAATTTTCTACCAACTGACCTGTACACCTCCAAACTATAGACTTATTTTAATATTCTATTATTTATTGCTGGCCTCTTTAATGCTTAGAGAAGGCTGCCCATGACTCCTAAGATCCGTAGCCTTTGTGAGTCCCATTCTGGGTCCTGGGTCATCAGAGAATGTGGCCTTTAACAGTGGCATTTGTTACAAGTATGAACTTAGTGCCACCCAAGGCCTATGTTAGCAAGATCCTCTGGTGGCAGCATGAGTTGGAGAAACAACCCTGCTGGTAATAAGCATGGTGAAAACAACCAGTTCACTGTAGCAACCATGCGAAGATGGCTTTCAGATCAGATATGTTAGATTTAATAACCCAGTTCCTGGAAACATATGTAGTTTGGGAAAAATCCCTTTGTGCCTCCTTTTCTCCCTCCTATGTATGTATGTGACTAATCTTTATATCACATGGGAATAGTGAGGGGCAGGCACACCCCATGCCTTCAGAAACTGAGTGTCTTCTCTATGTTCATAGCTACCTAGTTTGCCTGCTGTTCTCTGTGTCCTCTGTGCTGTGCTCTGCTTTCTCCTATCCACTCTTGGCTCTGACTGTCTTCCCTCTGTTCACTTCTGCGTCTTTAATTCATGCATTCAGATAACCATTCACTAAATAACATCAGGGCGGTCTCCAGCTTTCCCCAGAGGTTCTTTTACCTTAGAGTGTTGTTTACATATTAGCGCTAGGTCCATGGGACATGTAAGACAAAATAGTTAGAAACCTCTGGGGTCTCCCAGGCCTGCGAGCATGTCAGCACTATCTCCAGATTTCTCATTATACCGCATGTTTGGAAACTACCATATAGCTTTGATCTTGTAGTAGATTATGTAAAGCACTTCATGATCTTTTATTTTGCTACCCAGCACATGAATTTTACATTTGCTCTTACTTATAGGGAAATCAGTCTATTTCCATCCCCCAGCAAATGGCTTTTCAAGTAAAATAAATGTTCACTCATATTAATGAACACCCAGAGGTGAACTCAGAGGGTGGACGTTAACGACTGGCCTTGGCCTGTGGCGGGCACTATCTGCTAGCTGTTCACGCTGCTGCTACCACCTAGAAAATAATGGCAAACACCAAACACCAGAGAGGTTTTAAATGCAAAGAGGAATTGTGCTTTTCCAGCTAAACACAACATTTGCTTTGAGTTAACCAGCGCAGCTTATTTTGTATTTCTTGAGACATATCCCACTTCTTTATCTTGTCTCTTCCATTCTACAATGGGATGCAGGGCAAGTGAGGTCCTCCATGCTGTGCTTCAGGGATACCTCTCAGTCATGTGACATCTTGCTGAAGGGATCAAAGGATGCTTACAGTCTATTCTCTGTTATGTGTCCTTCTGTGACTTTGCAGTTGATGTGTCAAAATGCAAGTAATGGGACTGAGATGAGTCAATAGAGTGCTTCCCATTGAGGACCATCTTTGATATCTCAAAACCCTTGTTAAAATAAGCAATGCAAAAGAAAGAAAGGCAACCAGGTGCAGCAGCAAATGCTAGTACCCCCAGCACTGCGGAGTAAGACACAGAAGGATACACGGGATACACTGATCTGCCTTCAGCATCAGAGGAGCGCCTGCCTCAGTGAGAGACCCTGTCTAAAAATGAAAGTGAGGATGGATTAAGGAAGACACCTTGTTCAGATTAGATCTCAGGCCTCCACACATGTGTGCGTGCAAATGCATGCACATGCACTCACACGTACTCACATACACACACCCTACAAGTGGTTGTACTTTTTAGGCACTTGTGTTAGTAATAGAACCTGTTAAATGATGTCACTTCATTACAACCAACCCTCCCTCCTCTTACTCAGAGCCCGTTCAGTCCCTCAGGTGTTGTGGTGACACTCTGTCATGCATCATCATTTCAGAGACTGAAGGCCTTGCCTAAGATCACATGACCACTAGTATATGGCGGAGTCGGGGTGGAAGATTCTGCTCATTCTTTTTAGCTAGATCACAGCTAGTTGATCTTTCTGTGTAGCCCAGGCTGTAATAAGTCACGGTCTCTGTGTCAGGTTATCCTGTGGATCACCTTTCCCCATGTGCACATCGGTCTGTAATTCTGCTTCAGTAATTGGTTTGAATCCCTTGTTGTGTATCCAGGTATTGACCTAACCAATGGTCTTTCTGTGTTCTTAAGCATCCCAGAATCTTCTCAGATAGGATCAAATTGCCACAGTGTGGTAGAATTGCGGAGACTTACCCTGAGTTATTGGCACGTCTCCTTATGGTAGTTTTGACATGCGTGCCATCTTGTAGGACATGTCTCATTCTGGAGGATGTTTGATGTTTCTTGGCAGTGCTGGTGATGGAAGCAGTGTGTGAGGGTGTGAACTAGGAAAAATACCACCTTTCACTCTTCCACAAAGTAGCCTTTGGATGACAGTGAGAAAACTGATGGCCTAGAATGGCTTTGGCTCTTCTCTTTCCTCAGCATCCAGCTCCTTTCTTGCACATAAAAAGCACCCAAGGAACTGACACTGCATAGCTCTTTTTGGCGGCAGCTTTTACATATGACTCGTGTTCTAGTTTCCTTTCTACTCCTGTGCTTAAAAACAAACAAGCAAACAAATAAAAACACACCGACCAAAAGCAGTGTAGGGAAGGAAGACATTATGAGTCCATCTTTTGGGGGGAGGTCAAGGCAGGAACCCAAGCAGCTAGACTCATCACACCCAAAGTCAAGTAAAGAAAGAATAAACACATCCTTCTATGATGGTTTTCTTTAGATAGTTTTGTCCCTTCTTATACTGTTGAGGACCTCGTGCCTAGGGAATGGTGCTTCCCTTGATGGGCTGACTCTTCCTGAATCAGTTAACAATGAAGACATGCTCATAGACCAGCTAACCTGATGTAGATAACTCATCATAAATGTTTTTCCCCAAGTTTGTGTCTAGGTGACAGTCAAAACTAGATAAAATAGCTCGTACTTAATCATTTTATTGTAGATATTTTATGTGACTACAAGAAGGTATGTAAACCATGAGTGTGTGTGGTGCCCATGGTGGTTAGAATATGATATCCAATCCCCTAGATCCTCTAGAACTGGAGTAATGGATGGTTGTGAGTCACCATGTGGGTATTGGGAATGGAACTTGGTTCCTCTGCAAGAGCAGCAAGTACTTTTAACTGCTAAGCTATCTCTTCAGCCACCTACTGCTGAGATTTTTAATAGGTGAAAACGTCCTACGTTCTTAGATCTCACTTAGCCCATCCATGTGGAATCTCACCTTTCTTCCTGTTTCTTTCCGCAGGATGATGAGGTGGTTCTGCAGTGCACAGCGACCATCCACAAAGAACAGCAGAAGCTGTGCTTGGCAGCAGAGGGATTTGGCAACAGACTTTGTTTTTTGGAGTCTACTTCCAATTCCAAGGTGAGTTGAAAGCTCGCAAGGCTGATGGAGTATTCTAGTTCCACTCATGGTAGTGAGTTTGTGTATGAGCACTCTGTGGTTTTCTATGGAACAAGCAATATATAAACTAAATAGGGTAGATGAAATTTTTATACTTCTTTATTAAAAACTTTGAGTCTCTTTGGGTTGCAGAGTCCTGGGATGTACTTGCACACAGGTGTGGAAAAGGCTTTGACCCGTGATGGCTGTTCTGTAGTGGAGCAGTAAATGTGTGCCTAAATGATGTGATTTTGGAATGGGAAAACAGTCTAGAAGGAAAGCAGAACAATTAGGAAGACAGGAATCAGGGCAGGTCTTGCTCTTCTACAGTGCTTTAGGGAGTTAGTGATGGTTGAACAGACCAGAATCAAGTGACTAAGTTCTTGAAAGTTGCACCAAGAAGAACCAAATCATGCAATGTCTCTTGGGCAGGAATGTGCAGGCAGAATGCTGCACTAGCACAAAGTGACCTGCTGTAGTAGAGGAAGTTCTAAGGATGACCTAGAACCTGGGATGACGATGAGTCCAGGTTTCTTTGTAATGCCATGGAGGCTGTGGGGGTGGAGCCCTGGAGCAGGGCAGTGATGCCATTTGTTTGAAGGACTCTGAAGACCTTCAAGGCTCCTACAGGGATTTGAGACTATGGACAGTGAGTGTAAAAGCTCCAGGATGAGCAGGAAGGAGCTTGCATTGTTTGATTGGCAGCTGAGTCTTCCTCTCACTGGGAACGATGAGGAGTATGATGGGATTTGGACTATGCTCCGTGAATACCCTTGGGGAAAGAGGGAGGAAAGAGAGATCTCTGGGAGTCACAAAATGAATGAGAAAATAGCCTACAAAGCTCTTGTGCAGGACCTTTGATTTCTAGAGTTCTTGGTGTACATAATCTCATTCAAATTCCATCACAAAAGAATGTATGTGTTGTGATCATATTCATTATACAAATAAAGAACTGGAAATAAATATCAAGTCCTAGACTTCAAACACTCAACGTTAGTAACACTGTTGACAAGGGCTATACTCACTTATACAAAACCTTAGGGCTTCAAATATTTGGTTTATCCTTTATGACACATCGTTTTCTTATTCTGTAAAACAACTGTGAATATATATGTGAAATGTTTATCATAGTCATTTACATCAAGTGAAATTCCTAACATTATAATAACCAATGTTGGATGTATTATACACCTGCCTAGATTTTTTTGACATAAGGACTCATGGAGTTAAGTACAGGTTAGAAATAGGTTACTCTTCCTCAGATATTTTAAGTAAAGGTCTCATGTAGCTCAGGCTGGCCTTGAACTTGCCAGGTGGACCGAGGATGCCCATGAACTCACGATGCTTATGTTTCCATCTCCTGGTGCTGCTATTTCATGGGTGTACCAGCACACCTGGTTTCTACAGGGCTGGATTTGAATTTAGGGCTTTATGGAAGCTAGGCCAACATTCAGCTGAGTGAGCTTCATCCCAAGTCCCCCCTTATATTTATTTTAATTTGACAAATTTCACTAGAACATTCTCTTTGTAAAATTTACTGTGATAGGTCCAGTTATGAAAACTATTCTTCAAGAACTATCATTTTCAAACTGGCCATTTTCTCACATTTTTGTGGTGGCTAGAACAAGCTTCTATGGTTAACTGGCTTTTTGAAAATATTTGTGTGTGTGTGTGTGTGTGTGTGTGTGTGTGTGTGTATCTGTGTGTGTGTGTGTTTGCTACATTCATGTATATGTATCATGTGTGTGTATCATGTATATGCCTGGTATCCTTGAAGGTCATAAGGCAGCATCAAATCCCCAGGGATGTAGTTACAGGCAGTTATGAGCCACTATATGGATGCTGGGCACCAAACTCGGGTCCTCTGGAATAGCATCTCTTAACCTCTGAGCCATCTACCCGGCTTGGTAACTGGGTATTTGACTCTCTTCATTACATCAAACATTGTATTTAATGATGTTTTGATTCTTTGCCAAGGTAGTTGGTTCTGATACTAAAAAATTAATATTCTGTGTTAGGGAGATGGCTTACTTGGTAAAAATGCATGCACATTCAAGGGCCTGGGTTTCATCTTCAGAATCCTCATTTTAAAAAAATGTATATATATATATATATTGGCATGTGGTGCACACCTGCAATCTAGGCATTGGGAAGTCAGAGACAGGTAGATCCCTGGGGCTCACTGACCAAACAGCTTTGTCTGGTTAAAGAGTTGCAGACTAGTGAGAGACCCTGTCTCAAAACTTAAAAAAGAATTGTGGACAGCACCTAAAGAATGACATCCAAGGTGTCTTTTGCTCCCCTCACATAGTGATAAACACTCAAATTAATATACCTAGTTCAATAATGGTATACCAAATGACAATCAAGCATTCTCATAGGCCTAGATGAACTGTTTAATTCTTAGCAAGGGAACTTGACTCTGCATTTGCTATAGATAACCGAATGAACTGAAGATCTAATCCATTTGCTTTTGTGGTGTCTTACATTCTTTCCTAGAAGCCAGAATGAAACGTTGCATTGCGTTATTTAGAGTGTAGAATTAAAGATAAAGCTGATGTTGGACAGAGCACTGAGCTGTTTTTCTTATTTCATTACAAAGTGAGCCCCTCAGGTGGCTGGTGATCCACCAGGTTAGTCTGGCTCGTGTCCTTACCTTACTTCATTTTTAAAAATTTAATTTCTTTTTAATTTTTCTTAACTCACTTTATGTCCCGATCACAGCCCCCCCCTCCTCTCTTCCCAGCCCCACCCTTACAAATCCCCCTCCCATTGCCCTCTCTCTTTCACCTCAGAGAAGGAACCCCTTCTACCACCCTACCCTGGGGCATCTAGTCCCAGCAGGTCTAGGCACATCCTCTCCCACTGAGGCACAACCAGGGAGTCCAGTTAAAGGAGGGGATCCAACATCAGGAAACAGAGACTGAGACAGCCCCCATTCCACTTGTCAGGGAACCACATGAAGACCAAGTTGCACATTTGCTACAAATGTGTAGGAGGTCTTGGTCCAGCTCCTGTATGCTCCATGGATGGTTGGCCCAGGCTCTGTGAGCCCCATAGTCTCAGGTTAGTTGACTCTGTAGATCTTGTGGTACCATTGTCCCCTCTGACTTCCTCACTTCTACTCTTCCATAAGATTCCCTGGGCTCTGCCTGATGTTTGGCTGTGGGTCTCTTTTCGTCTGCCTCCATCCACTGCTGGATGAAGCTTCTCAAGAGACAGTTATGCTAGGTTCCTGTCTGTAAGCAGAGCAGAGTACCCTTAATAGTGTCTGGGGTTGGTTCTCTCCCATGGGATAGGTCTTGAGTTGGGGCAGTTATTGGTTGGGTTGTTCCCGCAGTCTCTGCTCTGTCTTTAACTCTAGACATCTGATAGGCAAGACATATTTTGGGTTGAAGGTTTTGTGAGTGGATTGATGTCCCCCTCTGTCCTTTGGAAATCCTGCCTGGCTACAGAAAGTAGCCCTATCAGTCTCTATATCTAAGCTAGAGTGGCCCCCATAGATTCACCATATCCCTTTTCATACCAGGCTTCTAGCTAGTCACCAGACTGCCCCCCACATTTCCATTCTCGCTTCCAGGCCTTTCCCACTCCCTTTCTCTCACACCAGATTACCATCTCTGTTCCCCTCCTTTCCTACCTCTCTATCCATTCCAGATAACTAGATATACATGCTTCCATGCTCATGTAGAGTTGGGACTCTGGACTTTGGTTTTTAAGACTTTAGTAACTTTGAGGCAGATGCCCAGTGCTGTAAAAATAAGGGGAAGGGATTGTCTATCAAAGCCCCATGAAACAGCCTTTTTTCAGGGTTACCTTTCCCAAATTACCATTGTTGCCCTCACTTTATTGGGTTTGTTTTGTTTGTATTTCTGGGATGTGCCATTTGGTCTTTACCCTGGGAATCTTTATAGGGCGTTGTTTTCCAGAGTCTATGCTGATGTTCTCCTTGCTTCTATATATGAAGCCTTGGGCTTTTGTTGTCTTTTGGTGACAAGCACAGTGCCCTGAAGTAGAAAAATTTAACAAGTTATGACAACGGGACAGAACTGCAGGGCCCAGTTCATGATTCTAATATGTAAATACAGCTGGTGCGCTGTTTTTCACCTGCAGGTAGCTGGATTTCACTTTAACTAGTAGAAAAATGGGATGCAGTTTTCCCTTCTCCAATTGGTGTCCCTTGCATTTATCATGAATTAAGGAGCATAGAATGATTGTCGGCAATAACCAGTCAGACTATATAAATTATATATGAATGCCTGGAAGCAGTCCCAGAAATAGCTCAAGCCATAGCATCTTTCCATCAAAGGTAGGGCTTCCTTATTGGGGAGTTTAGGCATTATGTTACTAAGATGTTTATTCAGGCTCATCTCCTGGAAGGAATAGATTTAAAGTATCAATGTAGAGTTTCCTGCAGAAAATATAAAATGTCTATGGATTTATATCTGACGACACGATTGCTTATTCCTCATTCAACACGACAGGTATTTGCTTCGTATCCCTTATACAAGTGGCATTTCATCTCTGCCTCTATAGAGTTGGGAAGCTGGACTTTGATTTTAGGGTACTAGCAACTTCGAGGCAGAAGTCATTTGTTAAAATTTCAGACAATTAGTGGCTGGAGAGGTGGCTCCATGGTCAAGAGTGCTTGTGGCTGCTGGCGTGGGCTGTAGTAGGGTTGCTCGCACCTACATGAAGCAGCAGTCATGTCTGCAAACAAAGCCTCCCCAGGATAAAAGGCCTTTAGACCTGATAATTAAGAAATGCACCAGGAAATAAATATCTGGTTGAAGGAGAAGCAAAGTTAAAGGAATATGAAATTTTGTTTCTTGAACACAGCGATAAAGCATGGTGTTTCAGAGCACATGATGTGTGCA
Organism: Mus minutoides; assembly: GCA_902729485.2. NCBI lineage: Eukaryota > Metazoa > Chordata > Mammalia > Rodentia > Muridae > Mus > Mus minutoides. The sequence continues at coordinate 2,337,874 of LR749494.1, read as the reverse complement.
AAGAAGTGAAGATGACATTTACAGCATTAAATTTACAAGTTCTTAAAGTGGGAAGAAACCCAACTAAGTAGGCAAGTAAGAAAAGAATACAAAATAAGCATAGGAGAGCAGCAAGGTGGAGGAGTGGTGAAGTTAACAGATGGATTAGTTAGTTTAAAAACTAGTTCTACAAAAAAAAATCAGTAGAAAAACCACTGATGAATTTGATCAATAAGGATATGATCTCAAATAGTCTGATGTTGAGTTACACATGGGTTGAAGGGGTTAATAACCCAAATTAAGGAAATTAAGTCATAAGAAAACATTTTCCTACTTGTATGCAAATGTATTTTAAAATATTCACAAAATGAATAATTTGGTTTTTTGGGGGGTGAGGGTTGCAGCAAACTTTTATTGATGGTATTCAAGAGAGTATGGAGGGCCCCTCCTGTTATTATGGGGGTCAGGGATGGAAATCATGAGGGAGATGCTCAGTGTTGAGGTCTGAGTTGGGACAAGGACTCCTCAGCAACAGAGAGCCTCTCTCTTGCTCTCAGTGTCCTTGCTGGGGTGGGTGGTCCAGGGTTTCTTACTCCTTGAAGGCCATGTAGGCCATGAGGTCCACCACCCTGTTGCTGTAGCTTCATTCATTGTCATGCAAGGAAATGAGCTTTACAAAGCTGTCATTGAGAGCAATGTCAGCCCCAGCATCAAAGGTAGAAGAGTGGGAGTTGCTGTTGAAGTCACAAGGACTATAGACTTGATGAAGTAGGGCTGGTCAGGTGACTTGTGGGTTAAAGTGCTGCCAATTAAGCCTAACCAGCAGGCTGAGTTCTTTCCCTGGGACCCTGGTGGTGGGAGGAGGGAAATGACTCCTGAAAGCTGTCATGCCTCTGGCATGCACACATAAAAATAAATTTAATAAAAATTTAAAAAATTGTAAGGAGGCCAAGTGTTGGTGCATGCCTTTAATCCCAGTACCTGGGAGACAGAGGCAGGCAGATCTTTATGGGTTCAAATAATGATGTATTTAATTTTTTATCAAAGCAATTCAAGTTTTAAAAGTTATTATTAAAAAAGAGGACAATTTTTGAGTACACGAGTTTGGCTGTATAGGAATTTAAAATGGTAAGAAAGATTACAACACTAGGAAATCATTTCACCTCAACACAGTAGATCTGATGGAAACCAAGGACTCCACAGGAACACAGTTTGGGAAAAAACTGTTATATACAAATGTAATCATCTGATCCACAGTTTAAAGAGCAATCTTAAGACACTCACTGTAATGGAGTCTTGCTTTTATTTAATGGTCTTATTGAGACAAGGCACCTACCAGACATTTGGTTTTGTGATACAGAAAGTGTGTGATTCTTATAGATTCTTTGCAGCTTTAGACTCTATGTTGCCTGGGCTAGTCCTTGTTCACAGCATGCATACACAGCACTGTTAATTTTGATCAGGATTTCAAGACTTTTCAGTGAGTTCCTCCCCGGGGCTGGAGAGATGGCTCAGTGATAAAGAGCATATGTGGTTCTTACAGAGGACTCAGAATTGATTCCCAGCACCCACATGGTGGCTCACAACCATCTGTAACTCCAGTTCCATGAGATCTGACTTCTTCTGGCCTCAGGAGGCACTGCACACACGTGGTACACATACATAGAATGCAAGCAAAACCCCCATACACATACATTTAAAGAGAAAGAAAGCTCTCCATTTCTTGTAGTTTCCCTGGCATTGCTTTAATTACAAGTATTTCTTCCCCATAATGGGACATGAAAAAGCAGAATTTTATCTCTGGTGACTTCTCATTTCAGGATATTATTCACCCCATCAATAATGTATGGGGCCATCAATGATGCATGACAGTTGTGCTATTCCAGACGAACTGTTCTTCTTATTCAAGTGGGAAAATTTGAATAATAAAAATGTCAGTATGAGATAAATGCTAGATGAGGTAAGAAAGGTTTGTGAAACATCTTAGACTTCAGAAGCTTCCCTCACAGCATGCTTCCTCCAGCGTTTAATTGAAATAATAAAACATGCTAGAGGAAACCAAATACTAATATTACTGTGGCTCTGTTTCTGCATTTCGGTTTTTAGGGGGTTCTGTTTGTGCAGAAGGGACACAAAAGAAAGACCAGCATGTTGGAGAAGTGAATTTCCCAACAATCACTTTTGCTTACCACTATCTGAGTGTTGTGTTATATGCTACTCGTTCCCAGTATTTTAAGAGGAAAGAAAAGTAGGCAGTGTGCTTTGAAGAAAGAAAATGTCTCCATGAGGGCTGGGGAGATGACACCGTTAATAAAGTGCTTGGCTTGCAAGTTTGAGTCCCAGAACCCATTAGGGGGAAAACTGGCTGTGGTGGCACATGCTTGCAAAATCTAGTACTGGGTAGGCAGAGGCAGGCCATGCTCTTAATGAAGCCTGCTGTCTGGCTCAACTAGCCTACTTGGCGAACTCTAGGTCAGTAAGAGAGAATCTGACTCATAAGATAAGGTGGCCTGCTTCTAAGGAATGTCAGCCCAAGATTGTCTTCTGGGGACACACACACAAAAGAAAATTTAGAGTAATTAATTTTATAATTAGATGGCATGCTCATGGCCATCTAACTTGGGGTGGGGGCAGACTGTTACATTAGAATAGAATGGAACAGTGTGTTTCTATAAGTTATACGTGAATAATTCCTGTTAGACTTTAAACACTCAATGAGCTGCTACCCAGTTAGAAAAGGATGGCTACAAAAGAACATAACTGTAGAATAAGATGACACAATCGAAATTCTCCATCTAGGAAGCATTTTATGGAATCCTTAGATATTAAATGTGATGTCAGCATAGCCTTATGAACTGAAGATTCATTCTGAGGAAAATTTTAAAGGTTTTAAAGAATCCTCGTCATGGTTAGGGAAGGGCTGCTTGGTGTCCTAGTAAGCTTCTTGCAAGATTTAGAAAATGAAGTAAAATGAAAACCTTAGAAGAAACAATTTTACACACCATCTGGTGGAGCATGGGGCAGATGGGACTGCCTGGAGCAAATCCTTCCTCCTCTTGCCTGGGGAGTCCCTCTAAGCACAAGGACAAGAATGGCAGATGCCATAACTCACCTGGTCTGTCTGTGACACACCTACGTACCATGCTTGGCCACCAGCTCAGTGTCTGCCTGGTGGTGTGGGCTATGGTTAGCAGGAAGATGAGGGTCGCTTGTTAGGTTCTAGTGGCCATGGTTCTGACCAATATGTGCTAAAGACGTCTAGAGACAGCCTTCTAGAAACTTGTGTGGGACTGGGCATTTGATGATAGTGTGTCCCAATACCAGAGAAAAGACAGTAGTAGAGGAAAGAGAACATTCTAGTCCCAACTTCTTTTCCATTTTTCAT